>APFE030983669.1:0-34982 GCA_000404065.3 Pinus taeda
CGGAACAAGTTCTCGACACACGAGACAAGCACCTACGCGGCCGCATGATTAAGGAGGTCCTCGTCAAATGGAAGGACACCTCTCCGGAAGATGCAACTTGGGAACCAGCCACTATTCTTCAGCAGTTTCCGCAGCTTCAGCCTTGAGGACAAGGCTAGTCTTAAGGGGGAGGGCATGTTAGGGTCCCACCCTAACCCCCTTATTTATGTCATGGGATCACGTCATAGTCAAGAGTCAATAAGCCCATATTAATATTTGTAAGTGGTTAACCCGCAATTAATGACGGGACCACAGTTAGTTGCAAATGGGCGGTAGTATTAGATAGACGGTATTAATAAAACCCACGGTATTGGCCCGTGGTATTGCATGTATGAGTCACATATAAAGGATAGAGACTCCCTGCGAGGAGCATCGTGTGTTATTTTGTAATCGAGATCTGCTCTATTGGAGGTTGCCCCCTCGAAGAGGCAAGTGAACATTACTCTCTAAATAATAAAATCATTGCTATTCTATGTTCTGGGTATCTTTTCTTCGCATATTCTGTATTTGGGTATCATTTGCAGGTTGAGAGCATAACAGCTTATGGGTTGCCGACTGACACATAACGAGAATATGGGCCTGATCTCTCGGCCTCCTCCATGGTATCGACCCACCACGTGATCTTGGTCCTGCCACCCCAGTGATTCTCCTTACATGCTCTCCTTTGCACCTCCAGGATGGGACCTCTGGGGACAAATCATTCCTGTCCCATCATCCTAGTGCTCTCCCTGAATTCTCCCCTTTTGCACCTCCAAGATGAAACCTCTGAGAAACGTCATTATGGTCCCATCATCGTGATGCTCTCCTTGACTTTTGCCCCCTTTTCCCTTTGATATAGAACCTTTGTAAAACATCATCTTGGTCCCATCATCTTGACGCCTTCCTTGACCTCTACCATTTTGTGCCTTCGAGATGAAACCTCCCAAACACATCATCCTGGTCCCGTCATCCCAGTGCTTCTTCTCCATTACTCTCTGACCCAGACCTTGTGGGAGACTTCCACACAAGGTTTTTCAAAGGAAAACTGGGATGTATGGAACCTCTATCATGGATTATAGGGATTAAGCCAAGGCCTATAGCACATAGCCAAGAGTATTTGAATTCTTTGTAATTTTATATTCATTATAGTGAAGTCCATACATCTCAAAACCTCAATCATGCTTGCAATTTCATGTGGTGCTAGAAGACATGTCGTTTTTCCTCCACATACCGATTGTGCACAAAAATTGCATTATTTAACCTTAAGAATTAAGTCAAGCATTTAGTCAATCAAATAGGTTATGATGTATTTATCGGTGCTACTCGTATTGACTACAATTTTATTTACACTCAGTGCCTATGGCACTAATATATATGTATGTCTCCCCACATACCGGGAATTAAATAAAAATCATACCCACATAACTAGTTAATATAGTCTTGTTTATTTCCACTTAGAATAAAAAACCATGCATTGTTTATGCAATCAATGACAACTTAGTTAAATAGCCAGAACATATACTAGCCATTCAATAACACATGTTACCTTTACAAGGACTTATCTCATATTGAAAACCAATTTTTTGGAAACTAAGTCCGAGACAAAGACTCTCCACCCAACCATAGACAACAGTTGCTAGTCCTCACTTGCAATTGTCACCCCTGAGCCAAATTCTAGAGACTAAGGGGTATTTCTCAAAGGAATAAAACACCACCTTTCTACTGAAACAGGGACTCCAAAGATTCTCCTTCTTCTACCCACCAACTACTTAGTGGTTAGCTAATGTGCAGGGAATCCAAAGGCTAGTTACCTCCACCCTCCAACTATCCAATGATGACAAGTCAAATAACATAGGGCGTCCAAAGACTTCCTCTCCACCCAAGAATGTCAAGGGAGTCCATAGTAGCAAGTCTCCACCCTTTAAACAACAACACAGTGGTTCCACCCACCTTGGGGAACTCCATAATCGACTGTCAAACCACAAAACAAGAAGAATTCAGAGATCCTCCTTTCAAGATTCCAAAGAAAAACCATGCACCTGAGCCATTAAGTGACTCTAAAGAAAGGTCATCTCCACCCTCTAATTATATAGGGAATCGAGAGGCCATTATTCCTCACCTAGGAAAGATATTCTTCCTCCAACCTTGCCAACCAAAAACGGATATCTCTGTATTTGCTTCTCTTTTTCGAAAAACTCCTTCACTCTTGCTCTTTTGCTTGTTTCTAAAAAAAATTGAATTGAACACCTTCTCCCTTTTCCTTCCTTTCAGAAGTCAAATTTTCTTCATGTTTCCCCAACTATCTGCAAAACCTCCCAGATTCATAAATTAGTTGTCCTTCCTGCAACTTCTTTCTTCAAATTTGGCCAATAGTAGAACATTTTAATGTCTGAGAGTATTTTTCTAACTTAGATGGCTTGAATATCACTTGACATGGAACTCTCTCATCATGAACCTTTTCAATTCATCACTATTTGGCACATAAATTTTGTTCTTGAATGTAATTAGGTCATCATCGATGAGATGATATTCCTCATCCCCACCATATTGTTGTAGATTTTTTGTCATTTGCTGATATTTTTCATCATGGTGTTCTGCATTCTTGACCCTCTCTACTAGGTCCATTTCATAATATATTTTCACTACCAAGTGATTCACTTCAATCCTCCTATGAAGCGCGTCAACAAGCATGTTCTATGTTCCTTTGATGTACTCGATCTGAGATTCAAACTCACTATGGAAAAAAAATGTACCATTTCTTGCATTCAGCTTGAGTTTATATAAAAAATACTTGAGCCCAGTATGGTCTATCATAATAGTAAATTTCCTGCCATGGAGGTAACGTCTCCACATCTTCAATGCATGAATAATGGTTGCTAACTCTAGATCATGAGTCACATAATTCACCTCATGAACATTCAAATTTTTGGACTCATAACAAACTACCTAATCTTCTTGCATGAATACTCCATTGAGCCCTTCCTTGTAGGCATCTGTGCACACCAAAAAATACTTGTTCTGATCTAGATTCCTCAACACTGGTGTATTTGTGAGAAACTATTTCAGTTGCTTAAAGCTTGTTGTACATTAGTTGTCCACTCAAATTTCTTCCTCTTCTCTGTAAGGAGATGATGTGATGGCCTATGTAGGAGAAGTTTCAAATAAATCTCCTATAATAACCTTCCAATCCCATGAATTATCTTATCTCACAAAGATTCTTCAGTGTTGGCCATTCCATTGTGACCTTGATATTCTATGGATCAAATGATATCCCTTCCTTGGAGATAATATGCCCCAAATGGTTTATATGTGATTGGAAGAAATCACACTTTCTGAGCTTTAAAAAGAACTTCTCTTCCCTCAATAATTGTAATACTGGAACTAGATGCTTTTCATGCCCTTCCTCAAACTTTGAGTACACTAATATGTCATCAACAAATGCAATGACAAAATTTTCCAAATAAGGATGCCAAACGTTTTTCGTTAAGCACATGAAAGTTTTGGGGGAATTTACTCCTCCTTGATCATTACTTGATGATATCTTGACCTCATGTCAATCTTGGAGAAGAGTGTTGATCCCCTCAAATGATCAAGGATATCATCAATATGTGGTAATGGGTACATGTTGTTTATGTTCACCTTGTTTAATTTCCTATAATCAATGCATAATGTAAGGGTTCCATTCTTAACCTTTACAAAGATTATTACAGCTCCCCATGGTGATAGACTTGGCCTTATGTAGCGCTTGTCTAGAATCTCATTTTTCTACAATTTTAGCTCAACTAACTCATGGGTACCCATATTGTATGGTGCCCTGGATGATGGTGCTTCTCCAAGTACCATATCATTAGAAAATTTTCTCTCTCACTCTAAGGAGGTAGTCCAATAAAATCCACTAGAAATATATCTATATACTATTACAGAACTGGTACCTTTAAAGTAGTTCACTTTCCTCATTTTGAGTGTCACTACTAGCCTTCTCATCACTAGAGACTTGCACTACAAACAACATGCATTAATTTATGCTACTATGATTAGCTTCCATAGTCATGATCAACCTCACTAAGTAGGATTTTTTCCTTCCCTTCAAAACTCTTCTTTATCCTTGCTCATTTAAGAATTTAATTTCCTTTTCAAAAAAATCCACTTTGGCCTTGTGCAAGTACAACCAATCCATGACCCATAATATGTTGTATGCACCTAATGGCAATAAATTCATTTTTTGTTGTTATGGGAATTTCATTGAGCTCAAATGCACATGATCTCACCCAATGATTAATCTTTCTTTTTGTTTTGGTTCCCAATTGAACCAACCTTGGTTCTTCATGCAATTCCTTAACTTAATTGTATTTTTCAACAAGCTCTAGGTTGATATAGTTGTAGTTATAACCATGATCAACTATAATAGAAATAATTTGATTACATAGCTTACCTTCCATCTCAATAATGGATGCATATTAGTCTGCCTCATGGTTGTCTACAACTGCATAAATTCTAGGCAAATTATGAGCTACATCACTCACTGTGCAAGCCTCCTGAGTGCTGTAGATATTTGGTCCAACATTTCTCTTGTGTGGACAATCTCTTTTCCTCTAGTTTTCACCATATTTAAAACACTTTAGTTTACATATGCCTTCAATTTTGTGCTTCTTTGATGTTAGTTTTTTCATATTTCCCTTAGCAATAGTGTTAAATTTCTTTTGAAATTGATTTGCATGGGATGGATACTTACCTTCCCTATTTTTAAAAATTTTCTTGGGCCAATTATTATTATTTCTATTGCTATTTCTTTCCCTCCATTAATTCTTAATTTATGTTCTAAGTTTTGTTTTTTGATAGAAGCGTTTCAACTTCTTAATGACATCCTTCAAAGTTTGGGATTCTGTCAATTCAATTTTTACTTGAATAACATAGGAAACCCTCTAATGAATATTTGAATATTGGCTTTCTCATCCCTAGAATATGGAATGTACCTCAATAGTTCCAAAAAATTAGTGAAATTCTCATCATGTATCTTTTTCCCCATCTCGAGTTCATATCATTTTTTTGATTTTCCATCATTGTAGTGCTTAGATAAACATTGGTCTCTGAATCTCTTTTCAACTTCATCCCAAGTCAATTCTACCTCAACAATGACTCTAACATTTTTCAAATATTCCCAACATATGTCTACTTTTCCTTTCAGGCTGTAAGTGGCAATCTTGACTTTCATATTTTTAGAATACTCATGAATTCTAAAAAAATTCTTCATACCAAGGAGCCAAGCTTTTGCCTCTTTTGATCTCTTCATATCACCATCAAATGTGGATGGTTTGTATTTCTTGAATACCATAGGAATTTAATCATTTTCCTTTCTTCACTGATGATGATATTGGCGATGATGATGGTGCCTTCTAATAGTAGAACTAGATGGCCTACTGGAGTGATACACATAAGTACTAGTTCTTCTTCTTGGGTTGTTATATGGAATTTGCATCTACGGATAAACACATTTTCCCTAGGTGGGTAGCTACACCTAGAACAACAGAAAAAAAGTAATTTAACCTTTTCCTATAGTAGATAGATGAGATGAAGGAACTTACTTGTAGTATTTTTCTTCCTTGATCTCTTCTAAATCGCTCCTGTCGCTCTCACTTGAACTAAACCTGCTCAATTGATACCTATTTCAAGAGAAACATAAACAACAAATGATCAAATAATACATGATTTATCTACTATAATCCAATGGACTCCAAGACATTGAAACACATAATCATCGTAGATATGAACAATACTATGAGAAAAGGAATAAACTCTTTATTAATGTAGAAGGAAGAGTATCACCCAATACAGTTTGATCTTGTAAGACTCCTCTAGCTTCAGTCCAACCCTCACCACATCAAAAGCACACCAATCTAGCAGCATAACATTGCTTGACATGAACTCAATCCTCAAACCAATAGAATTTCCTTACAAACTTCAGATTTTAGCCCCTTGATCACTATGATGGGTGCTCAATTTATAGGAAATGGAGGTGGTTTTGTCATAAATGAGGGTATTGAATGGCCTTCCAAACTTGGAGTTAGCTTCCATGGAGCAAGGGATGAGAGGATAAGAGGTTAACTGATCCTTAGCCTATCCAATTTTGATCTCATAGGAGGAGATAAGAGATGGGATCCTTCTACAATCATCTAGAATCAAGGAATATTCCCAGAACCCTATGCAAATTTCTCTCAATCTTGCCCAGCGCAGGTCAAAGAGGGCCTTAGTGCATTGCAGTGTAGGCCACAGTGGGCTTGCCTACTCTGCAGTGGACTGTCTCAAGGCTTGGGCTGCGCTGGTGTCCCAAGGAGGCATTTCAGGAAGCTAGGAAACTTTCATAGAAGGAAGTATTCAATGAATTGACTTGTTTAGTGCATGTAACAATTGGATTAGGGTTTGGTGAGCCCTAATAGTACTGATCTAAATGTCGGGAGTGATGTGCCCAGATAGACCTGTAACATGAGGTGCTCAAAAGTGCATCTTCCCACACAAGATCCTCACTGTCCTACCTATGCCTCTTCCTGAACCTGCTACCATATTCCCCATTTGTTTTCTCTTCAAACTACCGAAGGCTCCTCCTGTCTCTATGAATAACCCTCATCTCAAGTTTCCTCTGTCTCTAGAGATGAGAGAGACTTTGTCAGATGACTACATTTATCTCAACCTGTTTCTCTTTAGCTCTCACCAGTCACTTATTATCTTCCTTGAAGATTCTAACTTCAACCCTTAGGCTTCTCAGATTATCCATCCAATCTGGAGAGTCAACTCCCCCCCCTTGGATAGCTAATATTTCTTCTTCATTTGTCTCAACCTCTTCATTTCCATGTTGTGAGTGACTGAAATAGTATTGCAGCATTGTGGTCCTTATTTTCGTGTTTGTCTCTGTCTTATGCTAGTTTTGATGTGTTGTTAATCACATACATTAGTTAGCATATAATAAATAAATAAACAAAAGAATTATATGTGTGGTCCTGCACTTACAGAGCTGCTATAAGGGACTATCTACAATAAACACATCCACATTAGTGCATGGTTATCAACAAAATTCTTTTGTGTATAAGGCGTTGAGTCAATTTTTTCTTTTTGGAAAGGAAGTGGGGTTTTCAAAGGAACTAATGAGATACATGCTACCATGAAACCCATTAGAACCAGTTTTGATTATGACAGTAGGCATTCCACTCATTACACATTCCAGTGTAAAGGGATGGTGATGCAAAACATCTCCATTGTATCTAAAATACGAATTAGATGGAGCTACCAAATTGCTTCCATTCAAAGAGACTACTGCAACCATAAAAGTTCGTAGTATGAATATGTGCCATATGGATTATATGTTCATGGTCCCGTGCCAATAAGTAGCATTGGTGAATTAATTCTAATGAACCTTTTTTCTACTTATGGATGATGACACTATAGAAAAACTACTACTAATTTTGAATAAATACATTGTCAGATTGGATGGATGTAGCCTAAAATATGGCCATTATTGGAATGGGATAATGTTAGAAGGTGTGAAAGGTAGCTCATTTTTGACAAGAGTCTTTCCTTTCCAGAGTGTGAGAATCACCTAATTCGTCCATAGGAAGTGTTTAACATAAAAAAATAGCACACAAAGAAGGAAATTGATAGCTATAAGGAAAATATGCCTCTCACCTAGAAATGAAACGTTGATCTTCTCTGACTTGTTTCCTATTAATAAGGAAAAAACTTATTTCATGGTGAAGTGACTAGTGGAAAGGAATGTTAGGTCCCTATAATACTAGTGATTCCCCTGTTACTATTGTCATTATAACCCTTATTTTTATTGTTGTGCCCCTATTGTCCTCATATTTTTATTATTGTGCCCCATATAACCCCACTATTGTTATCATTGTGTCTCTATATTATTATTGTTATGTCGACTTTGATTATATTGCGACCCCTTAGACTCCTATATATATAAAGGAGGTTTTTTCATTTGTATCATCCATGAATTGTTCATTTGTGTAATGTAAAGGAGGTTTCCCACTTGAAGAGGCTAATTTTGAAGTTGTTAATCTATATTTTCTTCTATTTTGTGAGCTGGTTACATAACATTTGGTACCAAAGCCTTTGGATTCTAGTGTTTTTCTTCTCCAAATAGGTCATCGTGGAATTCTATCTATAACCTTTTTTCTACGAATTTTCATGAGCTAAAACATAAACTCATTTGAGTTGAAATTGTTATGAACCTCAGGTTCGAATTTCATATCTTGTGTTGCTATATTGTCATAGATATGATCTGAGGAAGTTAGGTTTTTTGCAAGCTCCAGAATTCCATTGCAAACAAGTCATCGTAGAATTTTCACTATAATTCATTTTGTACGAAGGTTCAAACATTGAAATTAAAACCCATTTAACATATTAAAACTTGGGCCTGAATTTCAGATCTTGTTTTGCTATATTTTTGGAGATATGGTCCAAGATATTTAGGGTTTTTCGTAGGCTCTAGAATTACAATGCAAATAGGTGACCTTGGGAAAATCTTCATAACCTTATCTCTAAGCATCACATTGAAATTTTGTAAAGAGTTATAGAAATAGGACAACCTATAGTTTTTATTTTATCTGTTTTAGGTACTACGGTCAAAACAATGACACATGGCACTCCATAAATGTTCGCTCTACTGAACCAGTCTATAATCAGGTCATTGTGGGAGATTTGGAATAACTCTTCATCAAAGAATCCAATCTTGATCGCACTTGTCGGTTTGAAAAAATGACTCAGAGGGCTACCATAGGATGCAATTTCAAACTTTGTACATCCGAAATTAAAAAAATGTAACAGATTCAATATCAAAATCATAGAATGTGAAAAAAGGTGTGTAGTTTGTTTAAAATTTTACATAAGTTTGGTCTGAAAAATTAGTTTGAAGGAATTAAAAGAGCATAGTGAAGCGTAATTATAATTAATTGATGCCCCGAAGAAAGAAAATGGAAATACCTAGTAAGAACCCTGGAATCTCTAGCATGACTCATGAAGAAGAGGAAGACATGCAACATGATATATCAAAATTTTGAGACCAAGTGCCACAAAATTCACTCTCATAAAAAGTAACAGAATTTAAGATGGATGGTTTAAATAAAGGTGTGGAAGCTAAAATGGATGGTGTGGAAGATAATATGAATGACATGGAAGCTAATATGGATGGTACAAAAGAAAAACTTAAAGGCAACATGGAAGATTTGAAGACAAATATGACAAAGTTGCTACAAGAAATTATTACTAATGGCGAAAGGGTAGTAAAGTAAAATCATGATGAGACCAAAATAAATGCTAATCATGATTTCATAGACTTTAAGGTTTGATTTAAGGCCCACCATGTTCCAAAGATCGATATTAGAAAGTTTGATGGAAAGGATTTCGTAACATAGATACTAAATATGGAGCAATATTTCGATCTCCATAATGTGCAAAAAACACAAAAGGTAAGCATTGCAACTTTATATTTGGAATCAAATCAGTTTGTATGGTATCAATGACTTCTCTCTCATAAACAAATTGTCACTTAGGAAATTTTTACGGAAGAAATGATAGCACATTATGAGGATACAAAAAGAAACACTTTGTTTTAGACAATTTATAAATCTCAAACAAAAGGGTTCAATGATGGAGAACATTAAGGACTTCCAAAAATGCAATATAAGGGTAAAATATATTCAAGAGGAGCATAAGATTGATGTGTTCATAAGGACTTTAAAGGATAACATCCAACATGAGGTTCACCTTTGGGAACCTGATTCATTGGAGAAGGAATTCATGTTGGCAAGAAAAATGGAAAGAAACATTATGGCAACAAGGAAGCCTACTACTCACAACTATAAAGATGAAAGTGTTGTTTCCCCTAGCCTTCCATAACCTACAAGGTTGGCACCACAACAATTGGAAGAAAAAAAAGAAAAAATGCTTTGTTACAGTTGTGATAACGAATACACTAAAGGTCATAAGAGTGCTAAGAAGAAATTATTTTACATAGATTGTGAAGAGGAGGGAGAGAAGGAATAAGAAATGTCAAAAGAAGAGGATATACACTAGGAAACAAACCTAGAGAAATAAGAAATGAATTCGACCATATCTTATAATGCATTGGCTGGAATTACCATTCCTCAAACTATCAAGTTAGAAGGACATATCAAGAAGAAAAAGGTAATAGTGTTGATTGATTCAGGAATTACCCATAATTTCATTCATTGTAAGATAGCTAAGGAATTGAATTTCTTCCTATATCTAGCACCATAGTGTGAAGTGATGGTTGCAAGTGGAGGAACACTAAATTTCTCTAGAAAGTTCCATAATATGAATCTATCCATGGGAGAATATGTATTGAATAGCCCAATGCTTTCCATTCCAATGGGTGGTGCTAATGTTGTACTAGGAGTCCAATGGCTAGAATACTAGGAATCCAATAACTTTTCATGAAATTTTGTTCGGAAGGAAACGAAGTTGAATTAAGGGGTATTGCTGGGAAGCTGAGAAAGATAATCATCTCTAATGGAATGAAAAAGATTTTAAAGGAATAACAATGAGTCGTAATTAAATTTTGGTTAGAAGGAAATGAAGTTGAATTAAGGGGTATCACAGGGAAACCGAGAAAGATAATTAGCTCTAACGGAATGAGAAATCTTCTGAAGAAAGAACAATGAGTCGTAATTACATGATTATGTTCACTAAAGGTTCCCACATCAAAATCATCTATTTCTCCATATCCCCAAAAAGTCTTGGAAAATCATTCCAAGGTATTTGATACTCCCAAAGGCCTTCCACCTATTCATGATCATGATCATGCTATTCATTTGATTCCATGAAGTGTTCCTCCAAACATCAGACCTTACATATATCCCTATGCCCAAAAGAGTGAAATTAAATGTATGGTTGCAGAAATGCTAAAGGCTGGTATAATTCAACCTGGTCAAAGTTATTTCTCTGCTCCAATAGTATTGGTGCACAAGAAGGATGGATCATGGTGCATGAGTCTGAATTATAGGGAGCTCAAAAAACTCACAATTCACAATAAATTTCACATTCCTATCATTTATGAATTATTTGATGAATTTCATGGATATATTTAATTCACCAAGTTGGATCTTTGTTGAGGATATCATCAAATTAGAATGAAGACTGAAGGCATTCTGAAAACAACATGTAGAGCTCATGAGGGTCATTATGAATTTTTGGTCATGCCTTTTGGCCTTACCAATGCACCTTCTACATTTCAAGGTTTGATGAATTCCATTTTCAAACCCTTCCTTAAAAAAATTGTCTTAGTATTTTTTGATGATATACTAATCTACAACAAGTCTTGGAAGGATCATGTTCAACATGTTGACAAGGTGCTCAAACTATTGGAGGAGAAACAATTATATGCAAAAAGCTCCAAATGTTTCTTTGGAGTACAAGAGGTGGAATATATGGGTCATATTGTATCTCATGAAGGTGTTAAGGTAGAACCTGACAAAATTAAATCCATTAAGGAATGGAAAATCCCCACATCCATAAAGAATCTATGAGGATTTCTCGGGTTGACCAGGTATTATCACAAGTTTGTTACGAATTATGGGAGAATAACAACACCTGTAATAACATTATTGAAGAAAGATGCATTTTGATGGACTCTAGAAGAAACAAATTCCTTTGAACATCTTAAAGAGGCAATGTGCCAAGCACTAGGCTTAACTATGTTGGACTTCAAAAAAACCTTTATTGTGGAATGTAGTGCCTCAACAAATGGAATTGGTGTTGTTTTAATGCAAGAAGAAAGACCCATTACTTTTGAAAGTCGTCCAACCAAAGGTAAGTATTTACACAAAGCTATTTATGAGAAGGAAATGTTAGCAATACTACATGCACTTAAGAAATGGAGACCCTACGTAATGGGAAGACACTTGAAGGTAAAAACGGATTATGATAGTCTTAAATACCTTTTAGAGCAAAGATTATCTTCTGAAGAGCATCAAAAATGGGTCACAAAGATGTTGGGTTATGACTTTGAAATCATCTACAAAAAAGGGAAGCAAAATGTTGTGGCAGATGCACTCTCAAGAAAGGATGAGGATGTGGAAGCATTGCTTTGCACCGTTTCTATTATCCAACCAGATTGGTTAACTGAATCAAGGAACGAATGGAAGAACGACGAAGAACTATGGGCACTAATTCAAAAGTTACAACAAGATCCTAGTACATCTGATATATTTCTCTAGAAACATGATTTGTTATGGTATAAATATCACTTATACCTATGTAAGAATTCCCAACTCAAACGAAAGATTTTTATGGAATTGCACACCTCTCCCTTAGGAGGGCACTCAGGATTTTTAAAAACTTAGCACAGTGTTAAGAAAGAATTATTTTGTGATGGCCTTAAATCAAATATTCAAAGGTTTGTGGCAGAGTGTTTGGTTTGCGAAGAAAATAAAGTTGAAACAATTAAGACCCCATGTCTATTACAACCTTTATCCATTCCAAGCTAACGTTGGGAAGAGGTTTCAATGGATTTTATCACAAGTTTACCCAAATCTAAAGGAAAGAGTATCATCACGGTGGTAATTGATAGACTTACCAAGTATGCACAGTTTTGTGCATTATCTCATTTATTTAAAGCCAATACAGTTTTCACTACATTTATGGAAACAATTCAATAGCTACATGGAAAGCCAAATATTATTGTAAGTGACAGAGATCCCATTTTCAGAGGAAATTTTTGGACATAATTATTTTGTTGTCTTGGTACTCAGTTAGCTCATAGCTCATCTTGTCATCCTCAATCTGATGGGAAAATGGAGATAGTAAACAAATGTTTGGAAGGATATCTTCATTGCTTTGTATCTAATTAACAGACATAATGGGTCAAATGGTTACCTCTAGCTGAATGGTGGTATAACACTTTCATACTATAGAAAAAATGACCCCATTTATGCCACTTTATGGATATCATCCACCATCGACCACATTATATTTAAGAGAAAAATCTATGGTTCAAGCAGTGGAAGATTACATCAAGCATCAACAACAATTTCTCCATCTCTTAAAGCATAACCTCACTTTGACGTAGAATAGAATGAAACAATAGGTAGATCAACATCGCACCAAAAGAAGTTTTGATATCGCTGACTGGGTATTCCTACAGCTACAACCATATAAAAAATTGTCCCTCAAGTAGGCTAACAAGGATAATAAATTATTAGCAAAAGTATTATGGTCCATACAAGGTGTTGAAAAAGATTGATACTATGTCATACAAATTCGAGCTTCCTGCAGCTTCCCGAGTGCACCCAAGTTTCCATGTTTCATGCTTAAAGAAGGTTATAGGTGACAAGATCCCAGTTCAAACAATATTGCCAAAACTTGACGAGGAAGGAAAATCTATATTGGAAACTTGAAGCAATCATAGAAACAAGAACTCTACAACTACAAAATCGATCAATTTCAGAGTATCTCATCAAGTGGAAGAACTTACTCGTTGAAGATTCCATATGGGAGGATGATAATTTTATACAGAAGCGTCTAGAACTACTCAAGCATTGAGGAAAACACTTTTTTGAAGGAGAGGGGCATGTTAGGTCCCTATAATACTAGTGATCCCCCATTACTATTGTCATTGTAGCACTTATTATTATTATTATTGTGCCCTTATTGTGCCCTTATTGTCCCGATATTGTTATTATTGTGCCCCATAGAAGCCCACTATAGTTATTATTGTGCCCTTATATTATTATTGTTATGTCGACTTTGATTATATTTTGACCCCTTAGACTCCTATATATATAAAGGAGGTTTTGTCATTTTTATCATCCAAGAATTGTTCATTTGTGTAATGTAGAGGAGGTTTCCCCCTCAAGGAGGCTGACTTTGAAGTCGTTGATCTATCATTTCTTCTATTTTGTCAGAAGGTTACATAACAAAGAAGCATACAGAAAGGTATAACTACTCTAGTGGTGGATAATGTTGAATCCATGCTTCAAAAGAAGAAGACTTGCATGGTTGTAAATTTTATCAAGACTCCACCAATGGTGATTGTCAACATATTAACCTATATTAAAGAAATATCTGGCCATGGTAAAGTGAAATTTGTTTGAATTTATTTGGAGTCATGCAAGATAAACATGTTGATGTATAAATATAATGGAATTATATTCAATTTTAATAGAGTTAACAAATTTATTGAGTCTAGGTAACTCAATATCAAGTGTTGCAATTTTGTTAGATTTGTCTACTATAACAAATTACACATATGTGAGTATGGGAATCAAAGATAATGATTGGATAGTGACTCCAAATATTTAAAATCAAAATATGCCCATGATGTTGTTAGCCATATAATAACCTAAATATCCTCATTAGCTCATTGCGATATTTTATCCTTTAGCTCACAAACTTTCTCCTGACATGGGAATATTTTCAGAATAAGAAAGAATCTTAAATTCCTCTTCAAAATCGCCGAGAATGTTCCCTTTGATGTCAAATTAATACGCAAGAAATTAGAAAAAGATTTCCTTGATTGTTGCAAGAATATTAGATTTCCCAATTCTTTCAGCCATAGTACTCTAGAACATAATAACTTTAGTCTTCAACTAATTCTTCAAATTTTCTCTTTATTTGTAAGGAACTTTTAACTAATTTCATTGTAAAGACGTAATTACAAATTCGATAAACTGCCTTCTTTTCATATAATTCTTGCAATCTCTTACCCATTTTGATAAAATGTTCACAACAACATGTTGGAAAATGATGTCATGGAGGAGTAACCACAAGTGAGTGCACAAAATGTCAATTATGTATAAGGCCATGCTATTGAGAATTCTAATTAGCCTTTTGGAAGAATGCTAAATTTTCTATGGAAATACATTATTATTAGGGGAATTTTGAGGTTTAAAATGAACCTCCTAACGAAATTATAAAATAATATTGGAAAATAATAAAATAAGATTATATTATATCATCAAATTTTAGAGGGAAAAAAGAAAAAACTATTTTTTCAACTCATATTTCAATTTATCTCCCTATGGGCTGACTCAAACTTCTAGCAGAAATGTTCGTTCGATAATAAATTTTATTCCTCATCCCAGGAGTACCCATGTTGTATACTTTCGATGGACCCTGCTACACGAAAAATGAGAAATAAATAAAAAAAACATGATTGCAATCACATGTTTTCAAGTATTTCTAATTTTTCATGTAGCAGGGTCGATCTAAAGTATGCAACATGGGTACTCCTTGGATGAGGAATATAAATTTTTCATCCAACGAGTAATCCTAGAAATTTGATTAAAACATTAAGGAGATACGTTTAAAATATGAGTTGAAAAGTAGTTTTATTATTTTTATTATTTTTTAATATTTTTACTTTTTTTACTCCAAAAATGGTGAATCATCTCCCACGGTTGACATCATCATCTTAAATCCTATTATTTCTTATAAAGTTTATTTTGGTTGTACATTTTTCTTAGGAGGCCCATTTTAGACCTCAAAATTCCCCTAATGCTTAATTGTCTTATTCAATCCACACTCCTAGAAATTTCATGTATAGAAATCCAAATCTTAGTTCCCTTTGAATAAAAATCCCAATATATTTTTCTTCATAATTTAGTGGGTCCCATTTGTGTAGGATTTAAAGGAAATTCTTTCCCTAAACTAAATACTTTAGGAACATGTAGTTGATCTTCAACAACAACCTCCCATGAATTCCTCTCAATTCCCTGTGCTTGGAGGAAATTTAGGGGCCCCATCATATTAAGTACAATGGTGCATATCAAGACATATAATAACTTGAAAAAATATGGGAAAATCTATGAGATTAACTAGGTCTTATTAGACAATACATTAGCACAAAGACACCCTCCTTCTCCTAGTTGACTAAGGTGATCGTTAGCAAAAGTCTTAAACTTGCGTTATCTTAAAATTATTTTAATTTTTCTCCTCCATATAACATAGCGGTAAGCCTCTACATAGTTCTATTGTGCAACAATGGTTATCATTGTAGCATTATAGTGTCTCCCTTGGCAAAATTTTGGGGGTTTGTCTTTAAATTTAGCCTTATGCAACCTCTATAGAATTATGTTAATCACTTATGAATTGGTATATAAGTATAGTGATTCTTAATCTAGTGATAACATATCTCCCAAACCTTACTCCCATCCCCATAGCACTACATTGTTTGTCTTCTTGGTGCTACGGGGACATTTTTTGCCAAATTTGGCGTCTTTTTCTAAAAAACAATTCTATCCCACCCAATGTAGCAAAATATTAATGATCGAGCCAAGGATATTTTTTTTCAAAATTATTAAATTATGTACTAAAAATTCTCCTTTTCCTCCTCCTTAGCTATGTAGTGCTCTATTGCTCCACTTCTTATTGCTACAAGGTCTCCTTTTGCCAAATTGTATGGACTCTCCCTAGAAAATTTCCTTTCCGAGCCTCCATAATGCCTTTGAAAGAAACTTGTCAGCCCCATACCTCTCCCTAAGCATTAAATATACATGATATAATTGCCCTAACAATATAGATAGTGGTATAGTGTTGTCTTTAAATTCTCCAAAGAACTATAGGGTTAAAATTCCATTATGAACTCTGTTTTTGGGCCTTTCGAAGCCAATGTAGGATAATGATAGCCATTAATGTATCCATATAGTGAATAAATAAGAAATATGTGATTTATTAAACATATTTTTAATCTTCTAAACTAATATATGGTGATTCCCTTAGAGTTTTCCCTTAGTTATGACACCTTTTCAAATATTTTCTTCGTGTAAAAATAACATAAATTGGAGGCAAATTTCAAAGTAAATGGGAGGAATTATTAAATGATTAAAAAATAATGAAAAATATTATAATATTATACACATCTCTAAGGCAAATTTCACCTGAGTTTCCCAAGTTTTCACCTCATTAGAACCCTATATTTTCATGCTTTGGAGGCCAAAACTCAACTTTTAAGTTTAGATTTTGGCCCTCCAAGCCACTAAACCATAGGAATAATATCTAACATGGCACTATATCCCTACATTTACAATTTAACTAGTTCTAGAATACCTTCTCAAGCTTCACGATTGAGTCAAGGTGTCTCCCTCAACTTTGTTCTTTCACTTAACATGGCTTCTCCTAAGCCTTCCTCTGAAACTAAAGCAAAAAAATAGGATAAAAGGTATGTTTATTCAATTGTTTTGAGTTTCATAAAAATTCTTATTTTGTGGCCCCAAGATCTCCTAGATGCTCTCCTCCATTAGCGTCCCAGGGTTCTCCTTAACAAAATTAGGGTTTCATGCTCTAAAAACACGTTAACAACATTCCTCTATCTTTGTGCATTGAATTTTCACACTCATTTTTCTTCAATATGGGGCACATAAAAATTGCTTTTCCTTCATAAAAATCTCAATTTTCCTCTTAGAATATGAGAGGGATTCCTCCATCCATAAATACATAACTACCTTGTTTAGAATTTTGAATATGACATTGTGATGGCTAGGAAAATTTTGAAGGTTAAATTCATCAATTTTATGGTCTCCCTACAACTAAATCTTGCTACCTATGCACAAACCTATCTAGGTCATTAAAAATAGTCCAAAAATCCTCTACATCTTGCATTTTAGGTCAATATGCCTATTAGCTAAATGTTGTTTTAAGTGATTTGTCAAGAACTTTTAATCTAGAGATTGTCGCTTTAGAGTATAACCAAGAAGAGAAGCACTAAACTATAAGAATTATTGTATACATTCAAATATTTGGAACAATGTCACACATTAGTAGAATGAATAATTCCATCTGTTGGATCCTGTGGAAAACCAAGGAAAATGAAGAGGAATAAGAAAAGAGTTTGAATAACCAATAAATGCAAGGGACTTTTTCTCTATTATCTTCATTCATGTACCTATTAGAGGCTAAAAATATAGAAAGAAACACAGTTTTAAGGATTATTATGTGTTGTATATTAAAAATAATAGAAACCCAAACAATATTTCTAGAATGGAAGCCCATAGAATGGACATGGGAATAGATGTATGCCTCAATCATTTTTATGCAATGATTTTAGGTTACACGAGAAATTGGATAATGATATGACCTAGCCCGTGGAACATAACATACACTAGTGCTTCCCCACAATGTAGTGGAAGTACATGAAAACACAAAGAAATCACCACCTTACATAGTAAAGTGATTACATCATCATATGATTCTAGGTTTCATGGCCTAAATATATCATGATGTTCTCAACTAAAGATCCATTGAGATTATAAATATTGTCAACCTATTTCTGAGGTATTCTTCATTCAATTTATAAATTATGGGAAGTTGAAAAGTTGTAATTCACATGATCAAGATCTCAATAATCACAAAAAGCTATTATGAAACTCTACCTATAAATTTGTAGAACTTTTAGTAGAATGGGTTCATAATTTTTGCATTTTAGATTCAATTGCAAACCAAATCTAGGAGGTTGGTACTTCTATACTCATTGTTAAATATTCAGAATTCCTTGAAGGCCATTGCTGGAACTATATGATTTCATGCATCTTCCTTTTTTTTTCTGACTATTCTTGAGTCGTTCAAGTATGCGTGTTCTTTGTAGGAAGTATATTTTTAGGTTATGGCCCAATCCCTAAATTAGATGGTTCCTTTCACATACTTGATATTTTAGTTTTTCTATTTTCATTTGTGAGAAATTGGTAAATCTAATTGCTAAATATTCTTCATTTATTCTCGCAAGTTGAGTAGTTTTTGTTGTCCAAATTAGAACTAATTGTTTCCTTACATGTGTAGTTGTGTGTTTATTGGATAATTTTCTTCTTAATTCTCCTTTATCTTTCACTACTAGGTAGAGATTTTCCCTTTATATTCTTAGTTATTAGATAGTTTTATTTAGAATATAAATACCCTACTTGTGTCTATCATCGATATCTCAGAGCATTCTCAAAACAGAGCATGAGTATTAGGCTAGAATCTTGATGGGGTTCTTATCATAAATGGTGTGAGGTGTAACTGAGACCTTCCTAGAAAATTTTCTCACTCTCTATAAAACATAATTCAATTTCAATTTGAATGTAAAAACTTAACAAAATACTAAGGTAAATACTTTGCCCAAAAAAAATACACTTACCATTTCCCTCTGAGTATACAAAATAAAAAAAGAGAGGCACTCACAATATGAATTAATAAAATGGGATTTGAAAGTAGGGGAGTTGGAATTATAATGGGGGTTCTAGGAGTTGGCATGTTGCACAACATCTTGAATGCTTCTCATGACTTCGTTCCATGTCTTTCTACCCTTGTCGTATCAAAGAGTAGGAACCCTTGCTATAAAACACAACTAGGCAACAAGCCATCTATATTTCAACACCACATAGAATTTCAAGCCTAAATATGACAACCAACTTTGGAAAAAGGCTTCAACCCTACAGGAAACTAATCAGATCAATAAAATCTTTCACGGATCATATGGTTTTATTTCTAATCTACACATTGGAAACTGCACCATTCCACCCACACTAGATCCTCCAATACAACTATCATTCAACTCTTCACATTTCATGTCCCCATTTATATTTTCCTCCATAGTACAACTAGGGTGGATTTCCAGGCCACAACATGGTCAGGTCATGGGAGCAGTTTTATGTCATCAAGGGTTTCTAGGGAGTTTTGAGAAGTTTTTACAAGATTCTATGGTATTCTCTTGGAATATTCTATCATCTTCACATCTTGCCTTTCATTTTGTTGCATTTAGACAACTTTCACAAAACAGGGCTATTATCGAGACTAACTTAATTAATGTCAATTGAGGTGGCAATTCAAGAGAAATAATTGATGGAATACCTCAGTGTAATAGTTCATAGGAGCCAGAATGAGAATATCTACCGAATGGGATGTTGAGAAGTGACTTATAGTGGTCGGAGAGAGTATGGTGGGATATTTACAATTTTCCTTGATTAAAAATGGCTTTAATTAGTCATTTAATTAAGGAAAAATGACTTATTGGAGGAAAAATGCCAAAAGTGACTTCCATTTGCAAATTGGACTTGCTCTTTCTGATTCGCAATTACATCATGTAGATCTTACTAAAACATCAAAGGAAATATGGGAACATTTGGCTCAATTGTTTGGTGTAAAATCTACAAATGCAAAATTCGCCCTAAAGCTGCAATTGTTTAGTCTGAAAATGAATGGGGAGACATCTATGTCCAGTCATATAAATAATTTAATGTCTCTTTTAAGACAATTAAGTGAAGCTGGGACTAAGGTGGAGGATGAAGATGCTAAAGCTGTATTATTAAATAGTCTTCCTTCAAGTTATAGTAATGTTGTTTTCACTTTGAGTTAAATGTCTACACAAACATTGCAAGAGACAATTGCAGCACTTCTGGGGGAGGAAAAGCGATTGAAACCAGAGGATGCCGAAGAGAACTCTCATGTAGAGAATGCCTTGTGGACAAAGTCAAGGATGAGAAAGAAAAATGCAAGCAAAGGTGACATTGAATGCCACCATTGCAAGAAAATTGGGCATACAGTGTGGAATTGCAGAAGTCGTGCTAGTGATGTGTTAAAAGGGAAAGAATCAACAAATATAACCAAAATTGACTACCAATTGAATTTCGATGATGAATCCAATGAAGAGAGTGAATCTATTAAACTCTTTTAAAATAAGTAGTAGTTCAACTATGTGTCTGATGCCAGTACTTAAAGATCAAGTAGCAGTATGGCTCAATATGGATGGTTGTCCAGATAGTATGGCAGTTGCAGATCTAGGGAAGGATCCCTCATTAGTGGTAGACGTGGAAGTGGTTTCCTAATGAGGTTATGCGACAGATTGGGATGTTGTCCAGTAATTGACTTCGGGATTTCCTTGATTCGGGAGTTGAGAAAGGGAACTCGGGAATCCAACTTGCCAACTACACCTTTCCGAGGGTTACGAGGCAACTTGATGGAGCATCTACTGATAAGCTTGATTATTTTGTTATTTTCATGTAATGTAATCATTAAGGAGGGGTGTTGGAGTTAATGCTCACATTCCATATTTAAGGAGTTGGTTTGTGATGGTTGAGAAATTCTCTCAACCTCTCTATCTAATTTAGGAATAAGTTGGATCTCAGAAACTCTATTTAATAGAGTAATCTGAATGTAAATCTGTGTGTGAGTGTGATTACACATGCACCATTTGTGCTTAATATATTTGTATTTCTGCAACTGTGTATGATTTAGCCTTTATTTATCAAGGTTGAATTTTTCAAACCTTGATAATCAATGAAAGTTAGTGTTCGTATTCAAACACTAAAATGTTAACTTAAAAAGAATGAAAATTAGGAGGTCAAAAGTGCCTCCAACTTTGAAAATGGATATTGATGTGAGTTGGTACAACAATGTTATTGAAAATAATTAGGAAAAAATATAAAAGTATATATCTTATTTAAATTAATTTTTATTTTTAATGATTTAAATACTTTTTTCTCATTAATATCAATAAATTTTTTAAAATCAATTCTACAATGCAAAATCACTCCGTTTCTATCTATCATCTTCCTATTTGAAAAAATTGAAATATATATATACACGACAGACAAAAGAAAACTAAGGAGTCAATCCCAAGAGAGATCCACTCTTTCTGTCTCATTAATTATAGATTATCGTTTATATTTACATAAATATTTGACACATATTTATCTTTATTATAAAAGTAACTAAGATTCTGTAATAATTATATTATATTACAATGATAATTATATGTTTTAAATTATAAAATTAAAATAGATTTATTTTGACGTGTATTTATCAAGTGTAATCTTTCAATTTTTTTGGAAAGAAAAATTGAATTTTTTTTATATATTAATGGTTTGGATCTCTTTCTAGGCTTGATAGATCCTTGGTTAAGTTGGATTTATACTAGAGTGTGTAAATATATATATATACATACATACATATACAATATGTGTAAAGATCTAATGTTTTGGAAATTCTTTTCGAGTCGTCCTACGTAAATAACTTAAACTTTCAATTCCAAACAAATTTTCATTTAATTTAATAATAATAATAATAATAATTAGAAAATATACTTGAAAATGTACCAAAATATAGATTACTAAAACCACTGCAAATGATTTTACCATGAGAATTTAGTTTTTCAATTATTTTATATAACATATACATATAATAATCTTTTAACCATACAATGTACCTCAAATGTAGCCAAAATGTAGAATAGTAAAACTACTTGAAATTATTTTAAATAAAAATTTAGTTTTTCAATTAATTTATATAATATAATCCATAATTTTTTTAACCATATTAATAATATTTGAAAAAAAATTAAAAATGTAAATTAACAAAACTATTTTGAAATGATTAAATACCATAAGAATTTAATTCTTTAATATCTTTTTATAATTTATATACAATATTTGTTTTAACTATATATATAATATTTATTTAACATAAACATTAAAATATCTTATTTATGACGCAATTTTCTACATTTAAATGTTTTTATTTGTTATTGAAATATTATTGCTACCCATATATTTTTATATACACATCAATATTACTTGTTCTTTCCTGATAAAATATTTTATTTATTTTAATTCGCATTATCTTTTTATATATTATTAATATTTTTTAATTCAACATATAATTAAATGAATTCGTTTTCCACACATATTTTAATTCATAAAAAATGTGAACCTTTGCGACATCCGTTTCCTGCTAGCTAAGGTTCCCCTAGCCTTTGTAGTTTTGTAGGCTCAGCACAGATGCTTCATAGGTTTCCGAAGCAGCTGAGTGAATAAGAGTCGTTGTTTGAAATTCCTAACTTCGTGAGTCGATGGTTGGCCGCTGACTGTGTGTGGTCAATGTCCCTTGAATTCAGTAGATATGGATTCCATGAAAGTAGACCCCATTATTTAAGAGGCATGAAAATATTTTTCACTTTGCCTTGTTTTAAGTAGGTGTGATCTCCAATATGAATTGGTTGTTAAGGAGGGGTTGTTCCCTTCGTTGACAGAAGAAGTTGAGGCTTTTTAGGCTCTTTTTTGGTTTAAATCTCCAAAAAAATATCTAGATCCAAGGAAGTGCATGTAAAATTTGTGTAGAGGCGGAAATTATTCTCTGAGTGGCTTTTATTATAGGGTTTAAGAACCTTTTTGCATATTTAGAATTAGACTTAGTGTAGAAGTTCAGAGGAATTTGGTCGTCCTTAACATCAATAGAGTTATGTTCGAGAAAACTTGGAAGCCATTGATGAAATGTAATATTGGACTAAGATCAATAGAGCAATGTTAGAGAAAACTTGGAAGCCATTGATGAAATGTAATTTTCGAATGTATGTTTCTAGGAAAGAGATTTTCTCCTTTCTGTTTTAAGTTAAGGACGATAAAGATGTAAATTTTTTAGAATGGACCTTATTTTTTGAGGGTCACGGTAGTTATTTGAACAAATGGTCACTAGACTTCGATCCATATGAAGATATTTCAAACACAATCTATGTTTAGGTTAATCTCCGTAGAATCATAGTTTCATACTAGAGGGATGATTGTTCACCACCACTCAAAAATGAGTTGCAGGAATATCTAGATAGGGCAGAACCCAAAGAATTCTTGCTTGCATCTGGTATAATTTGTGTTGAAGTGGATTTAGAGAAAGGGTCGCCCTCATCAATAGATATTACATAGGGAGAATGGTCGCATTGTTAGAGTTTTGAAAAGGAGAAATTAATTTTCAAATGCAGATACTACCATGAATATGGCCATTTTGCAAGGGATTACAAGAAGGCACAATCTAGTAAAGGGGCAAATACAACATCATGTCAATAAGAGCAATGGAAAACTCAAGAAAATGATAGGAAAAAAGGAACTATATAGTAGCATCTAAATCCGAATCCACAAAGTGAAGAAATGGGGCTTCGACCTTAGAAAACACCCTTTTGAGGTCTTGTAATCTTAAGAAGAAAATGACAACGTGCAAGAAGAAATAAGATCAAAAGAACCACAGAACAATAAGTGAAAAGAGCTTCAAGAGGATGAGGAAGTAACTCTATAAATGGAGGAAATTCATGGAAAAGAACCTCAAAAAAAATGATTTTAATGGAAATTTTATGTAGACATTGAGAAAGTGTTTACTAGACAAGCAAAAAGGAAAATGAATTGGGGAGATGAAAAACCATCCAAGAAAATGGAAGTTCCAAAAGAGAAGAGGGGAGATACTTTAAGAAGGAAGTTAGAGAGATAGAAAAATAATTAAGTTAAAAACTTGGAATAAAATAAACTATCAAAAATGAAATGCAAATGCGTTCCCAAAATTTTGAGTTGGAACATGACTAAAATTTCTATATCACATGAATAAATGAGTGAAAATGAAATGTAAATGCATTCCTAAAATTTTGAACTGGAACATGACTAAAATTCTTGTACTGGTTTCTTTGAAAAGAGATATAGATATGAATATTGAAATACCTTTTTAATGTCGTATATTGAAATATTTTGAAAAAAATATAATAATTTTATATGTTTGTAAAATGTAAGATTTTAAATTACATTATATATTTTAAAGTTAATATAAAATTATGTTACCTCATATCTATATTGAAATATTTTATTTATAATTGAAAGTGAGTGAAATATCTTTACTACATTATTTTATACTTAGCTGTAAAGGTTGCAATATTAGTAAGAAAAATAACACATTGAAAGTGACATTATTGATGTTATAACTTTTTAAATTGAAATTATCCAAATATATGTATTCATTTTTATTTTTATTTTGTGATAAGAAATTGCTAATTTCATTTTAAAAATAATTTTATTTTTATATTAAAAGAAGCTAGTACCAGTCAACAAAATCATGCATTACGCTCATGCTAAATTATGGAGTCCTCTATGGAGGTAGAGGAATTGCCAGGATAGCCAAAAGTGTCCGTAATCTGGGAAAAAAAATTAAAAATTGTCATGTGGTGTTTGACTCGTGTTTTTGACAGTGGAAATAGATTCAGCACCATCAAAAACTTCTAAGAAACTTAAAATTATGAATATTGACATTTTTACTTAGATTTACAAAAATCTCTACTAGATTTTTCAAAATATAACCAGAATTTTCATAAATTTCACAATCAAAAACATATTTTTTAAACTACTACCTAAACTATAAAATAAATCCAAAAAAACCCTTAGGTTAGAAAAATCGACGTGGACCATCTCCTTCTCCGTTAACGTCTATTTTTTAGAAGAGGCTGACGTGCACCATCTCCTTCTCCGTTAACGTCTATTTTTTAGAAGAGGCTCTACATCGAAGTGTCACTCAGCAAGTTGTCTTACATTCACATATAAAATAATTCGAACACTTTAACTTGAGGGGCAGCATTGAAATCTAGTATCTCTAGGGATATAACGTTAGTTGCGAATCCTTCAATTTTTCCAGTTGGCAATGAGGCTTAATAGCCACACACTTTATCTTCGTGTACATACCGAAAATAAAGATCATCGAATTTCGAATACCTTTCAGTTCAGTGGTATATATTGAGTACTATAAATCATTAATTGTTACTTTTATAAATATCAGACACAAGGTTGTGTGTGTGATGCTATCCACCAGACATTTCCAATTGAGTCGATTATCATCATGTCTATAAATAGATGACTGCCTATTATTCCCCGACAAAGATGGCTTTTTAGGAGATCTGACCCTAACGGGATACAACTGGCAAAACATTAGAGACATATGCATTAATTGATAGTTGCCAGCTGGAGATAATAAAATTGAAATGGAACTGAATTCAGAGCCATACAAATAAAGAAAAGCAGACACCCAAACTAAAGGACAAATAACAAAGTTACAAGGTTGAACGCAGGGACTATGGTTCATATATATATAATTCATACGAAATATATGTACTCGGCCAACAACTATAGATTCAATGTTTGAATAAAAACAAAGTACAGGGTAAGCGGATCTGTCTCTCTCTCCTTTGTCTCGAGTAATTAATTATTCAGTAATCGGCTTTACTTGCTCGTTATCATAATACCTTCTAGAAGAATTCTAGGCTAATTTACATATTGTTTTGATTAGGGTTCAAAATCGTTGCTATCGGTCTTAGGAACTCCAGTTTGTCGTAAAAAAGCATAAAGTTATTTCCCATCTAAATGATAATAAAAATAAAATATTAGTTATGAAATTTGAAATAGAAATTATTTCATATCTTTTTCAATTCAAAATTTTCCTAATATATTTTATTTGAATGTTCTTTTCATAAATTATTTATTATATATAAAATAATTTTATTAATTTAATGGTTTTTAAAATTATTATATTTATATATATTATATATGAAAATTCAAATAATAAGAATGTTATCCATGAAAGATAAAATAAGGTAAGTTTTTCCGTTTGTGAAAATTAAAATAATAATCAAATTTTCACCCATTAGGAATAGTTTAAAAAAGAAAAATTATCATTTTTATACAATAAAATATTATTGTTATAGAGTTTATTCATATATGTATTACTTAATATTAAAATTACATCTTAGTAGTGGAGAAAAAAGATACATTTTTGGTTGAAAAAAATTATAAAGATTGTAGTGAGCATTTTTGGACTATGGGCGGGTAGCAGAGGCGACCAGGGTTAACGACTTCTGCAGTGGATTTATCTCCATGGAGCAGCGCAAAGGAGGGAGTTCCACTCCCTCTTACAAGGAGGTAGTGGCCAACAGGAGTAAGAGGCCTTCGGAGAAAGGAAGAGGTGATGCGGAGGAAGGTAGAAATAACAGGGAGAAGGAATCAGAAAGCACCAAAGTGAAGGAGAAGGATGGTACAAAAGACAAGGAAGAAAATGACAAAATAGAGGGAACAAAAGACCAAAATCAGAAGAGTCAGTGCAAACCCAGAGCTGAAATTACTCTTAGAGTAGTTTTAAATAATCTAGCGCTGCAGGAGCACAGAGAACACATGCAGATTTATGCAATCATATGCAAATTCATGGGGCTATGGCCCACTGAAAAAGCTTTACAAACATGGATAAGATACCATTGGAAGCTCAAAGGTAGCATTGATCTACATCTAGGGTCCAAAGGTTTTTTTTACTGTGGTGTTCAATAACATTGAAGATAAAGATAGCGTGTTTGAAGGCCGGCCCTACTTTTATGCAGTAGCAGGGCTCTATATGAGACCATGGATGATGAACTTCGTTCCAGAGTGGGAAACTTTTACTTTGGTTCCGGTTTGGGTAAGACTCTATTCTTTACCTCTTGACTATTGGCAAACCGAATTCCTTGTAGCCATAGGCAATAAATTAGGACGGTTTATCAAAGCCTCTAAAGCCACAAGGAGGGGAAAATACACTTCTTTTGCTAGGATCTGTGTGGAAATGGACCTATCTAGAGCTCTTTTGGATGAAGTCATCTTGGAGGTTTTTGGTGAGGAATGGATACAAACAGTCGACTATGAACATATTCCATTTAGATGTCGTAGATGCCATGAACATGGGCACCTTCTAAGAGACTACCCCCTCAGTCAAGCATAGAACAAAAGCAAAATGATAGCAATGAAAGACGCAGATAGCTTCCACAACGTAGTTCATAAAGGGAAAAGAGAAAAAAAAGAGACAAAGCAATACCATGCTGAGGGAAAAAAGGGTAGCCAGAACCAGTTCCAAGTTCTTGAAGAGGAGGAAGAAATAACAGTAGAAGATCAAGCTATGAATGAATATTACGAGAAGAAGGAAAAGGATAAAGAAAGAGATCAGACACAGGAAAATGAAAAACAGAAGGGGATTATGTTGAATGAATCAGAGCTGGAAATGGATCAGGAAATGACCGAGAGTGATATGGATATGGAGGACAATTAGCTTCAGGAGATTTTGGACAGAGAAAACCTGGATCTAGAAGGGTTATTGGCTCAGGGAACAACTAGTGGGGTAGAGTCACTACCACAAGAAGAGCTCAATCAGATACAACAATTATTCTTATGGAAAACCCAGGCAAAGGGTTTAGAGGGAGTAAATAACAGTGAAAGACAGAGCAATGACGAAATGAAAGTAGCAAAAATGACTTCGGGGTTAGCACCGAGAAATCCAGGGAGAAAAAGAGGTAGGAAAAAAAAAAACGAGCTACTAATGGAATGTGGAAAGCTTATGGTGAACTCAGGTAAGATGAAAGATCAAACCAGTTACTCTTTTACCAATCTTTAATTATGAAGTTCACAACTTGGAACATTAGAGGTCTTGGTAGCAAGAGAAAACAGAGAATGATGAATAATAGAATGAAACAGGAAGCTCCAGATATAATTTTTGTCCAAGAGACAAAATGCTCCATTCAGAAATTAAGGCAAATCCATAGTAAATGGCTCAATAGATTCAAGTTTCTAGAAGTTATAGTAGAAAATACAGCAGGGGGTATCCTCACTCTTTGGAATCCCCAAAAAATTGGAATAATTGATGTGGAGGCATCAAGGAACTATTTATCAGTTGTTATACAACCAGTAGGAGATAGGGAAACTTACCTAGTCACGAATGTTTATGGCCCTCAAAGGTTACATGAAGAAATCAAGTTCATAGACTCCTTGGTGGATCTACGCGTCTGACATGTAGGACTACCTTGGGTCCTAGGAGGAGACTTCAATATGATTAGATCTCTCTCGGAGAAAAAAGGAGGTACAAGAGCTCTAAATAAAGATTCCTTAGCCTTCCAAATCTTTTCAGAAAGCATGAACCTTGTTGATATTGAGACAAACAATGGCCTCTGTACATGGAACAATAAAAGAGGAGGAGGCTTACACGTAGCCTCCAAGTTAGATAGATTCATGATCTTTGAGGATCTCATGCTTATAGACAAGGAAATAACAACAGGAATTCTTCCCTTCGGAGGTTCAGATCATTGGCCGATTCAAATGGAAATCAAGGGCATATGCACTCTAAGAAACAAACCTTTCAGATTTGAAAATATGTGGCTTTCTCACCCAGAATTCATCAGCAACATTGAAGAATGGTGGGTCGAGGATTTGCAAACCCAAGGATCAACAATGTTCCTACTTCACAAAAAGATTAAAGTACATCAAGCTGAAACTTAAAGCCTGGAATAAGAATGAATTTGGAAATATTTTTTCAGGAAAGAAAGAGGTGGAATATAAAATAATGGAGCTCAACGAAGCTTTGATCAAGCAAGGTTTTGACAAGGACAAAAATGAACAAGTTGAGAAACATCACCAAGAGTGGGAAAAGCTGTGCTATCAAGAGGAGATTTTTTGGAAACAAAAATCAAGAGTTCAATGGCTAAAAGATGGAGAGAGAAATACTAAAATTTTCCATAAATCTACTATAACAAATAGGACTTACAACAGAATCTTTTCGATTAAGGACGTGGATGGGCAGATACATCAATCTCATGAGAAGATAGAAGCAGTGTTAGTTAAGCACTTCCTAGGTATTGCTCAGGAAAACACTTTAGATAGGGTTCCTTTCATCAAGGACCTCATAAAGCATATCCCCAAGTTGGTATCCAGAGAGGATAACTGTAATCTCAACAGACAAGTTACCGAAGAGGAGGTTAGTGAGGTCCTCAAGGAAATGAAAAATGCTAAGGCTCCAGGTCCGGATGGTTTCAATGTAGATTTCTTCAAAGATTGTTGAAATATTGTCAAATAGGATATTATTAGGGTTGTGGAAGACTCCAGGCTGAACAGAACCATTTTGAGAGCTCTCAATACCTCTTTTATCTCCATTATTCCAAAGCAGGATAATGCCCAAACTCCAGGGAGGTATAGACCCATCGCCTTATGCAACGTTGTTTATAAGATAATTTCCAAAGTTGTGGCCAACAGACTCAAACCTTTAATGCCTTCACTGGTTTCGGGGGAACAGTTAGGTTATGTGAAGGATAGACAAATTCTAAACATCATACAAGCTCACGAGGTGGTACACTCGTTAACCAGTGAAAGGAAAACATTGCCAAAGCATATGATAAAGTAAGTTGGACATATATAAAGAAAGTACTTGTTATGTTTGGTTTTGATCATGGTTGGATCAGATGGGTCATGACCCTTGTCACTTCCTCCAACTTTTCAATTTTAATTAATGGCTCTCCCTCCGAACTTTTTCTGCCTTCTCGAGGTCTCAGATAGGGAGATCTACTCTCTCCTTTTCTCTTCATCCTCATGATGGAAGGGCTGGGGCGGTCCATCAAACATGCTAGAGCTACCGAAAAAATTCAAGGACTACGACTTTCAGAGAAGGGATAAGCATTGACTCATCAACAATTTGTAGATGATACCATGCTACAAGGAATTCCCATGGTCAAGGAAGCGCTAGCTTACAAACAAATTTTGAAAGACTTTGCTTCGGCTTCACACATGGAAGTTAATATTTCCAAATCAAAAATATTTTTCTTTAATATACATATAGCCATCCAGAGAAATGTCTCCAGAATCCTTGGATTTCAAAGAGACTCTCTACCCTCTAAGTATTTGGGAATTCCTATAATGGCTAAACCTATGCTCAAAAGCATATGGGAACCGTTAATCATTAAGATGCAAGATAAGATTAGAAAATTGGGAAACAGGTCTCTAAATCTGGCGGGTAGACTGGTTCTCACAAAGGTAGTGCTACAAGCTATCCTTGTCTTCATGTTATCAGCTCTCCCAGCTCCAAAACAAGTTTTACAGCAATTTAGAAACATCCAAAGAGATTTTCTCTGGGACAAAGAGGAAACGAGGAAAGAATGGGCTTTAATATCATGGGATAAGATTTGTAAACCCAAGAACCAAGGTGGCCTTGGATTGGATGATATAGAGAATCTAAGTAAGGTTCTAGGGGCCAAACTTTGGTGGAGGTGGGTCAAGGATCCTAAGGCTCAATGGGTAAGCATCTGGAAGGAAAAATATGCTAGTGCCTGGCTTTCTCATGATATCATAAGAATGTTTCGAAACATAAAGGGCTCTCCCATATGGAACAAGGCCTGGGAGAACAGAGAGGTTGTCCAAAAAAACTGTTTTTGAGAAATCAAGGATGGAGATCTGGCACTATTCTAGAAGGACAAATGGCAACAAGAACCAACTCTTTTGATAGAAGAATTTACGAGACTCAAACAGGAGACAGACAACCAAAGATTAAGGAAAGTTAAGGACTTTTGGGAACATTCTCACAATAAAGAAAAATGGAGAACATGGAAGGAAATATAGGTTAGAGATAATAGGACCCTGAACAGTAAAGCAGAGACCCTTAAGAGGTTGTTGGATCAAAGGATGATTCTAGTTATGGAAGGGAAGGATCAACTAAGATGGGGCATTAACAAAGAAGGCAACTTTAACATTAAGGAAGCAAAAGGAATTCTCGTTGGGACGGAAGCCCAAGCTACAGATAGAACTTGGCAGAAGCTATGGAGGCATAAGTGCTAGATGAAGATCAAACTCTTTATGTGACTGGTTCACCATAGGAAAATCTTAACCTGGGATAATGTCAGGAAGAGAGGTATACCGGGACCCTCCAGATGCTAGCTCTGCGAAGTCCAAGAGGAAACCTTGGAACATCTTCTCAATAGCTGCATTTTCACCTCCACGTTATGCGATTTTTATGCCACCATCTTCAAACAGTTAGATAGAGACAAAGGCAACATCACAAATACCCTGAGCAATTGGAGGAATAATTTCTCAGATTATGAAGTTCTTAACTCTGTTTGGGCTCTCTTACCAAGTTTCATCATATGGAATGTGTGGAAAGAGTGAAACAAAAGAATATTCAAAGAAGAGAAGAGTTCCTCTCTTCGTGTGTTGGAGCATATCTCAAAATAGCTTAAGGAGACAGTTAGCACTACAATTAGGATTTCCTTAAAAATCCTCCCTCAGAAGTAGAGTTTTCAATTCTCAAGCAGTTAGGCATGCAGGGCCTGAGTCTGCAAGGTACAAACAGGAAAATAAACATGAGGGAACCAGTTAAGGATTTATGGAATCCTCCCCCAGAAGGATTTTTAAAGTATAATATCGATGGGGCTTCAAAGGGCAACGCAGGCATGGCGGGCTTTGGAGGGGTTCTTAGGGATGAAAATGGAAGAATCATCTCCCTTTTCTATGGTCATCTAGGAAAGGCCACCAACAACATGGCGGAATTAATGGCTTTGGAACAAGGCTTAAAATTTTTGCAACAGAACAATCACCAAAATGTAATAATAGAAGCTAATTTAGTGTTAGTTATCAATGCTGCCAAATGGATCAGTCATGGAACAGGGCTGGAGAAAGTTTCAAAACATTGGAGGCTAATACAGGTTCTCGAGAAAATTCAGGGACATTTTCAGGGGCTGCACGCTCTTAGATTCATCCATGTGCGTGGAAATGCCAACAAGTTGGCTAATATTCTGGCCAACCAAGGTGTGAGATGTAAGGACAATAGAGTTTTTATGGATTGGCTTGCAATTTTGCCGAGCAACCTAAAAGAACTCTACATAATCAGGAGGAAGAGGACAAATAAGTGTATAAGAACAAAACTCAGGAAACTAATTCACAATGATCGGTTTTTGGCACTTTTCCCTTTCCTGGTCTGACAAGCCTATGGTGGAAGATTGGTTAGGGTCGGCCTCAGCTACTGCAGGAATCTTTTCCCTACACAACCCTGGAGTCATGCGTAGGGTTATCGTATCCAGATGGGAGGTGGAAAGTAACAAAAGATGGCGAGAGACTTTTCACAAGTTTCAGTGGTGGGACACAGAACCGCTTCCAAAGTGGTTTAGGTGCAATCACACCGCTTTTATACGGAAGGCAGTTTTGATTTTTGGGCAGTGATTCCATACAAATATTGACGTGTGGATGAGGGTCGTGTCTGAAAAGCACCCTCATTGCTTGCTAAAGAGCGATCACTTTTGGCCGTGTGATGGCTCAGTTCCACCATCCGATGGGATTAAGCAGATCAACAGTCAGAATTAATCGAAAGGCTCAGCGAGCTCTGGGGGTTATCCTTCAGGTTTCTTCCTGATGCCAAATGTATCTCAGGGGTTGGAACTCATGTGAAGTTTGGATGGTGGAGATTTCAAGGTAGGATTAGGTTTTGTTGACGCGGATTTTGAGGGTAGGATCCACAGAACCGGTGAGTCTCGGGTTTATTTTTGGATGTTTCCAAATGGTTGGGAGTGTATTTTTTGAGGGTATGAAGTCTTAGTTTTTGTCGAATCTGATCCTTGCAAGCCCAGTACCATACAGGTTGGTGGCTTGATGTAAATTTTGTAAATAATGTTTGTTTGAATGAAATAGAAGGCACTACTCTTGCTTAAGCAAAAAAGGAAGATACATTTTTGGTTGTGATGAATCTTGTTGCGTCTTACATAATAGAAACCATTTCAATTGAAGGCAACTCCTCTATCTTCTTGTTACTTGGATTTACAAAAAGTACTTACCCATCATTCATGCTTCCACTATGTATCTCTTTTCTACATTCTCTACTTCATTTATTTCCTATGTATCTCTTTTCTACATTCTCTACTTCATTTATTTCCTATTTTACTTACTCGAATCGCTTTGATTAAAGAATAATACATTGTTATCTTCTTTATGCATACTTAATATAAAAACACTACAATGGGCACCTTGAATCCAAATTTATTCAATTTAGGTTGGATTTCTGGTTATCTGAATTAAATTAATCTTTCAACTTCAAATCTAATACATTTCTCCTAATTCGTGCCTCACTGAGACGTTCACCGATTAATCTGTTCCCTACCAGGATAGTGTCTCGCTCTGCTTTGGTAAAACTCACCGATTAATCTGTTCCATACAAGGATAGTTTCTCGGTCTGCTTTGATAAGAGTTTTATACTCAGTTTTTAAATTTTTAAATTTCATTTTTCTACCCTCACAAACTGCATATTTTAATGAAATATTTTTTTGGTTTTTAAAATAATGGTTAATATGAATTTTTAAGATGGTATTTAAATTGTAATTTTTAATGCCGAAAAAACTTCACTATCTAACAAAACTTTCTATATTTAAATTAGGCAAATTCAACAAGTTAAGACTATATTTCCCTAATCTGCAATCAGATTTTTAAGGAAATTAAAAGAAAAACAACATTACGTCATTACGCCGATGCCATTTTCTCATTCAAATCCGATCACATACATATATACCACTTACAATACCATTAAGTACTTTATAACCAGATGTACAAGCACATTGCACGTGCGATGGCTCTCACTGATGTCCATTTTGAAAACCGGACCAGAGAATGTGCCGGAGATGCTTCTGCATCTATTCAACAGGAGTTGTCTATAATGCGATTTTTTGGAGATTTCGGTGATGGAATCAGGCGGAATAAATTGAGGTTAAATCTTGATTTGTTGCAGTTGAAATGGTTTTTTAACTGCATATTTGGATTCAGCACCCTGAAAAACCCCTGGGACCCTTTGATTGTGCAGAAACTAACTATCAAACTTGCGATTCCAATAAATTGCTGCCGGATTTTGACTGGAAAAAACCACCTGAAAAGCTTTCAAAAATTCGCATTATAGACAACTGCTATTCAGCATGGCAGCTGCCTGAATATTTCTGATCTATGTTAGTTTTCAGAGCGTACGATTAAAATTATAATAAAATTAGATGCTTTTTAAGGTCAAGTGGGCGGATTAACATGCATGTCATAGTTACCGTACACTCCTTTATTATTAAATTTAACAAGTTTAGTTGAAATAATTAGGTTAATACGTTTATTCTTGAGTGGGTTTTTCGCAGTGTATTATATTACATCTCATTTTTTGGGATTCAAGGTTATGGAAGTCATTCATGATTTTTGTCCACTTAGCACTTGTGGCATCGTGTGATGCTCACACTGGTCTAGTGAAATGAATCACATAGCATCAATCATCACTTCCTAAACTTGCATAAGTTTATTTTTTTGGAATATAATTTTTAGAATGTTAATTTAATTATTAAATAAATGATACTGATTTAAATTTTATGGAATACTTTAAAATAATATTATTTAATATACATA
>APFE030983669.1:36253-52767 GCA_000404065.3 Pinus taeda
CTCTCTAAGACCCAGCTCTCCTGCAAGAGTTTGGAGTATATTTAAATTGCTCCAATGCATTAAAGAATTATTTTAATAGGTTTGACATTAAACATGAGAATAATGTCCATAGTATTCCCCAACAGAATGACACTACGGAAAGGATGGGTGACCTTATCATGGAGAAGGTGAAGAGTATGCTGTCAAATTCTTGACTGGAAAAATATTTCCGAGAATTTGTGGTAAGGACAACTTCTTATCTCATCAATCTCTCAGATTCTATATCTGTATATGGTGTTATTCACAAAGAAGTTTGGGACACTAAGAAGATAAATTAATCTCACCTAATATTTTTTTTGATGTTTAGCATTTACACATATTCCCAATGAGCATAGAACCAAATTAGATGATAAATCAAATAAATGCATTTTTGGGGATATGAGGATCATGAATTTAGTTATCGTCTATGGGATCCAATTAATAAAAAAATTATTAGGAGCAAGGATGTAATATTTAATGAATTAGAGATGTTAGCACCTGCTAAGACCTTGAAGTTTGATTATGTCAATAACATTTAATGAATGAGGAGTTGCGACACAAATCAATCATGTAAAACTAGGGAGGAAAAGCTCTAGCCCTGGTTGATTGCAAAAGGAAAATTGAACATATCATATAAGGGTGTTCAAATCAAGAGGTACATCGAAATAAAGAATAGGAAGACTTGTGGAAAAATAACACATAAGGAAAAATATTGTTGGTTTTGAAATAAGGAAGAGAAGGAACAATAATTAGTCAAGAAAAATAAAATATAAAGGACCAAAAATGAAGATGAGACCATTGTTGTAACTTCCAAAAGTAATGTCTTATTTACTATTTCAATAGAAGACCAAAAATGAAGATGAGACCATTGTTGTAACTTCCAAAAGTAATGTCTTATTTACTATTAATGTATTTCTAATAGTGGCATTGATTGGATACTCGACTCTAGGGAATCTCACCATGTGACCAACAACACAAATAATTTTATTAGATATGAATTAAGACATCATGGTAGAGTACATTAAGGAAATAATCAATTTTGTAATATCTTTTGAGTGGAGATGTCTAAATCAAGAAAATGGGTGGATAGGGTGTCTCACTGAAACATGTTAAGCATTTCCAAAATATGCAAATGAGTTTGATATCTATGGGACAATTGGATGATGGAGGATATTCCACAAAATTTGGGAAAGGTGGATGGAAAATTAGTAAAGGGTCATTGGTCATGGCTAAAGGATTCAACATAGGAACCTTATATACAATGAGGGAAGCAATGGATATATCAAATGAAATTTTTGTTGCAAAAGAACTAAACTTAGTGAGTTATGTTATAAGAACCTAGGAAACATGAGTTGAAAGGGCCTGAATGTTATTTTTGGATAAATTATACTTCCAAGTTTGAAATCCTATGAACTTGATCCATGTGAACATTGTATTATGGTAGGCAATGAAGAGTTTTTTTTATGAGAGGTGGCCATGAAACAAAAGCAAATTTATTAGAATTAATACACTTTGATGTGTTTGTGCCTGTGAATGTTAAGTCTTTAGGAGGCTCCACATATTTTATCACGTCCACAACTAATGCATCCAATAAGGTTTGGGCCTGCCTTATGAAATGTAAAGCTAAGTTGTTTGACATATTTCAAAAATTTCATGTTTCTATTGAAATGGAGACTACAAATTGCTAAATGTTTGAGGAAATATAATAGTGGAGAGTATTTCTCCAAGGAATTCAAGAATTATTGTAATAGGTTGGGCATCAAACATGCGAATAATTTTCTTGTTACTCCCTAACATAATGGTACTACAAAATGGATGACTCGCACTATCATGGAAAATGTGAGTCCATTATCAAGTTTAAAATTGGAAAATAATTTCTAAGTAGAATCACTAAGGATGACATGCTATCTCATCAATCATTCACCCCCTACAGCCCTAGACAGTGGCATTCTTGAAGAATTTAAGACCAGTAAGAAGGTAAATTAGTTTGATGTGAACCATTTATGTATATTCCCAAAGAGCATAGAACGAAATTAGATGGTAAATTAAGGAAATGTATTTTTATAGGATATGAAAGTGTTGAGTTTGATTACCATATATGGGATCTAGTTAATCAAAAAATTGTTAGAGGTAGGGATGTAATATTTAATAAATTAGACATGTATAAAAGGCTTGTGGTTGACATGGAGGTTAGGAAAATTGTTGACATGTATGTAGAAAAATAAGAAAATATTCTATTATTACAACAATCTGGGAAGAAAATTCATGAACAATATGGAAAACAAGGAGGAGAATACTTGCAACAATGATTACAAGATTTTCAACCATAAAAAACACCACCACAGTTGGTTCATTGGTATATAGGTCTCATAAGTCCTCACAAATGTATCCACCCTCAAATTATATTTTACTAGAAGATGAAGGAAAACCCCATTATTTTCAAGAATCTTGTGAAGTCAAAACTATAAAAGAAGTGGAAGAAAGAAATGAAGGAAGAAATGGAGACTCTATTGGAAAATAAAAGTTTAGAGCTAGTGAAACTTCCAAAAGGAAGAAATTCCCTACAAAAGAATGGGTATGCATGATTAAGCATTGGGATGGAAAGATGAAGGAAAGATAGAGAGCAAGACTGCTAGTGAAGGGATTTTCCCAAAAATTTATGTATTTATTTAAAAAAAAAAAATCACCTATTGTTAAAATGTCACCCATAAGAATTATCATTGGTGTTTCTATCACTTTCAACATGAAATGTGAAAAATTAGATGTGAAAGAAAATTTCATTCGTGGAAAATTAAACGAGGAAATTTGTATTGAACATGACTAATATCTTGAAGAAATATTTGGGCTTTAAATTTGCAATGAAATATTTAGGTCAAGCAAAAAAATATTGCACCTCGGGATTACGCATGACAAAATGAACAAAAAGGTGTGGTTCTCATAAGAAAAATATATTGAGAAGGTGTTAGCCAGGTTCAATATGAAGGATTCCAAATTGGATGGTACACCGCTAACATCACACTTCAAACTCATTGTTGATTTGTTCCCTTATGATGAAAAGGAATCTTAAACATGCCTAGAGAACTTCATGATATAAATGATAGCATTATGTGATGCTTTTATTAATCAGAAGGGCATATTGATACAATCAAATTCATAGGGAGACATTTATGTCTCCATAACTAGAAATACATAAAATAACTATTCTATGTCTTAATTATAATTATATACAAAATCCCAAATGATTATTTAACATTTCCGCTCTTAATCCGAAGGGACATCTAACATGCCAAGTAAACATCTAATTTTTTTGAACTTTTCACGTTCCAGTGATTTATTAAAGATATATGTAATTTGTTCTGAAGTAAGAAAATTTGTTACATGAATTGCTTTTTCCTCTACATGATATTGAATCAAATGATACTTTGCATTGATATGTTTCATTAGATCATTAAGCTTTGGATTCTTGGCCAATTGAATTGCAAAATAATTGTCAACAAGTAGACGAGTTGAAGCCTTTTGTTTCTCTTGCAAATCTCCAAGTATTTTGCGAGTGCAATTTATTTCTTTAGTAGCTTGAGATGTTGCAACATATTTGGCTTTGGTGTTAGAATCAACAGGAATGTATTGTTTCTATGATCTCCAACTGATATTTATTGATCCAAGATTCATTAAATAACCAAAGGTTGAGACTTCATGCCTTATCACCATCAGAATATGAATCTGAAAAACTAGCAAGATAAAAGTTCAAAACTTTGAAATATTTGATGAAATATGTTTGAGTTCATTTTAAGTATTTAAGAATTCTCTTTTATGCTACCCAATTCCCTTCACAAGGTTGATGCATAAATCTAGAAAGTATCCTAGTAGAAAAGGTTATAGCAGGATGAGTAGCAGAAAGACAAATAAAACTTCCAACAAGTTGTTTTTACTTTGTTGGATCTTCAAATGGTTTTCCTTCTTCTGAAGTGAGTTTTAGATTCTGTTCCACTAGAGTAGCAACAATATTACAATCCATCATACCATATTTTTTCAATAACTTTCCAACATATTTCCTCTAAGAGATAAAAATATGTTGTGGTTTTTGATCAACTTCAATTCCAAGATAATAATGAAGTAAACCTAAATCATTCATATCAAAAGAATTTTGAAATTCCTTCTTAATAGATAATATATATTCATCATTGTTCCATGTAATCATCAAATCATCAACATAGACAACCAAATATACTATTGATCTCCCAACCTTCTTAACAAAAAGAGTTGCAACATCTAGGTCAAAATGTTTATATGTCAACTTCATAAGATGTTCAGTTAGCTTCTCATACCATGCATGAGGTTATTCTTTCAAACCATACAAATACTTCATTAATTTGCGTACCTTTTTTTCTTTCCATTTGATAGAAAATCCCTCTAGTTGAAACATGTAAACAACTTCATTAAAATCTCCATTTAGGAAAGCATTTTTTGCATCCATATGATGAATCCTCCATCCCTTCTGAGCTGCAAGAGAAAACAGAGTTATAATAGTGTCCCATTTAGTTGTAGGAGAAATTTTTTTTGTGTAATCAACATCTTCTTTTTAGAAATATCCCTTTGCTACAAGTAGTGCCTTGTACTTGTCAAGTGAACCATCAACTTTATACTTATTTTTATAAATCAATTTACAATCAATGGTTTTGATGAAAATAAGAGGATCCACGAGCCTCCAAGTACCATTATTTATGAGGGAATCATACTCCCTATGCATTGCATATTTCCACTCATCATAACTAGAAACTTCTTGAAAACAAGTAGGCTCACAATCAACAAGAAAAGTTTATTCACAATCATGAGAATAGTTACTTGATTAACACATTGTCCCAAACTCATTTTATTTTTTTGGAAACATTCTGAAGTGAGTTGATGTTCGTCATGTTGATTAACGAGTTGTTAATCTTGTGGAAACAACTCTTTATTACATTATGCCCTTGTTGTCCCACTTTTTGTCCTTGCTGTACCAGTCCATGTTGTCCCTACAGAAACTCTTTTATCATCTAATTTCTCTTTAGCAGTAGAATTATTATCATCATTGGGAGGAAAGTTTGAAGGAAAATCTGCAGACTGATCTAGAATGTGAATCCCCCCTTTAGGATGTGGAAGAATATTATGATATTCATAATAAAATTTCATAGACACGAACTTCTCTAACTGATTAATTTTCCTATCAATAGTGGGTGTATCTTTTGCAGATTCAGGAAAAACTACATCTCTCGACAAATTAAACTTCTTATTCTCTTTATCATAAGATCTCTATGATTTATAAGTCATATAATATCCCAAAAATATACATTTTTTTCTTTTGGTGCTCAACATATTTCTTTTTTGTTTAGGAATCAAAGAATAACATTGAGATTCAAAAACTCTAAAATTTTGAACAACAAGAAGACGATTATACCACATAGCATATGGAGTTTTATTGTCGATGACAAAATAAGGACATTGATTTCTAATACAATTTACAAAAAACATTGCTTCTCCCAAAAACATTAATTTTACATTCTTAAAGAACATCGTTTATCTAACCATATTAAGAAGTGTTATGTTCATTTGTTCTCTAACTCCATTTTGTTTTGGATTATAAGGTATTCTTCTTTGGTGTTTGTTGCCATTCTCTTTCAACTAAATTTCAAAAAAATGTGAAGTATATTATCCCCCATTATGTGTTGTTATAGTGTCTATATTAAGCTAAGCTTCATTTGTAATCAAGAGATGGAATTTTTTAGCCACATCAAAAACTTCCGATTTTTCTTTAAGAAGATAGACCCAACACATCCTTGAATAATCATCAATAATTTCAGTATATATTTATTTCAATTAGTAGTTGCAATAGGCATAGGTCCACATAAATATGAATGTATGAGGCTTAATTTTCTTGAAGCTCTAGAAGTATAACTTTGAAAAGATTGTTTATGATGCTTCCCAAAGATAGGAGAATTACATGGATTAAGTTTTATTGAAGCTATTGGAAGCCCCTTAATCACCTGTTGTATCATAAGTCTAATACTATCATAATTAATATGACCAAAATAGGCATGCCACAATAAACTTGAAGACAAATTACCATTTTGTTGGACCGAACAATTAGTATTTAATGCAACAAATGGCATACCTTTCAGATTTAATAATTTTTCTTCTTCCACAATAGTCATTACAGTCTTGTTGTAAGTTTCTCTCTGAATCTCTATGTGTACTAAATGTCCTTGATGACTGGTCTATATAAGATATAATAAATTCCTTTAAAACTGTGGGATGTAAAGAACATCATTTAAAATATAATATTCAAGTCCAGTCATCTTTAATTGAAGATATCTAATCCCTGATGGTTTAATTTGATACTTATGAGAAAAACATAGTACTCCTTGAATGTTATCACTGATTTTTTCAAACAAATATCTCCTAAAGGTCATATGATAAGGGGAAACTGTGTTTAAGTTCCGACTATCATACCATGAACAAAATGAGGTACTAAATATATCATTCATATTAAAATTGCAATGGACAACAACATAATGTGGATTCTCAGAAGACTATCCTTTTTTCTGGAGGTAGTTGATCTTTCTTTTCATTCATTTGTTCTCTTCTTTCATTAATTGTCTCCTGAGGAATTATACAATTTGTATTAGTATGTCCAATTTTACCACATCTAAAGCATTTTATAGTTGTCTTAGCAGAAAAAATTCTTTGTTTTTTATCATTTTGTTGTCTATCTCCCTGATTATTCCCCCCTACCTTTGTAATTCCTTCTACTTGAACCTCTACCACCCTTATTATTTCTTGTTTATTCTTCTTAAGGCTTTTGATCTTTATGAGCTAGGAACGAAGTTTTAGCACCAGAATTGGGTAGAGGTTCTTTCTTGCCAAAACCCTTCTATATTTCTATTACTTTTCCTACTATTTTTCCAAAATCTAAATATTTTAACTATCCACTAGCTTGGAGAGATTCCAGGGAATGTGAATAACGAGGGTAGAGAGCTTTTATAAAGGCAGTAAATTTCCGATCAACCATAGCACCAATAGATTCAATTTTGCTATCAATGGCTTTGATTTTAGATCAAGTTTCAATGGATCCTTATCTTTCATCTCTAGATTAAACAACTTCAATAATAACATAATTATCTTCAATTATGAGTGTGAATCATAAGTCTCTTTTAATTTTGATAATGCTTCATATGTTGTCTTTCTTTGAATAATATATATTCTTACCTCTTCTATAACCAAAGCATAAATTAATGCATAAGCATTTGTGTCCTTACTTTTCCGAACTGCTAGTTGTTTTTCTTCTTGAGGTTGCTCCGGTTCATTGTTATATGTTACTTCACAAACACCTTCCCAGAAATCGTTAAAAATTAGTGTATTTTTAACCTTCTTATACCAATCCTGATAATTTTCCATTCTAGAAAGGACAACACCGACTAGAGATACCAAAGAATTCAATTTTGTAGATAAAATTAGCAATCTAAATTGTGATTGTAGATAACTCCTTCCGATAATTAAAAAAAAAAAACTGTCTCTTTGTTTCGACTAGGCACAAATTTTATTTAAAGATCAACTAACTATAGGCCAATAATAATCAAAGGTAAAATAAACACAATAGAATACAACTAGATCTTGTGGTGAATAGTCTTTGATCAAGCATGATCAACACCTGGAATGACTTTTTCAATTCATTCACAAATGCATAACCCTTGTGGTGGTAATGTATGATGAAGCCAACATCCAATAGTAGTACCAATGTTCAATATAATTTGACAACAATCAACAACATGACCTTGCCATATTTTAACATGATGAGTGGTCTTGGGATACATTTATCTGTCGCACAAGTTTGACGAACTATATCAACTTTTGACACATCTAATAACAACCGACATAACATCTCGTATTGATAGTTAACAAGCAATGTGGTCCTGGGAGGTGGTTTGAAGAAAACCACTTGTCATGTTAATCGATGGCCCACATTTGTCATGGGGGCACCCATCCTGGTTTCAAATACCACAACTTGTGGTGTGGTGGTGGTTTCCAAAACCACTAGTCCCGCACACTATCAAATGGTCTCACATCCTTTTAACTCATGGTCCTAAGCACTCCCCTAGGCTAGATTATTAATCCTACAAATTTCACATTAATGATATTGGTGATATTCAAAACTTGCACTCTGATACTACTGTTATGGATGCATGGAGAACTTCATACTATAAAAGATAGTATTCCACAATGCTTTTAATAGTCATAAAGACATATTTATACAATCAAATTCAAAGGGAGATAATTATGTTTCCATAACTAGAAATACGAGAAATAACTAATATATGTCCTAAGTATGATTATATATGAAATCCCAAAGGATTATTTAACAAGGATAAGGAGGAAATGAGTAAAATCACTTATTCTTCAACAATTTTTAGCTTGATGTATGCCATGGTATGTATCTATTTGAATATTGCACATTTAGTGAGAGTAGCCAGCAAGTTCCTTGCAAATTCTAGACAAACAATAGTGGCAAATGGTAAGGCGGAGTTTGAGGTATCTCAAGGGTATTAGTAATTGTTTTTTATGTTTTGGTTATAATAACATTTTTCTTAAAGGTTATACAAATATAAATATGATTTGACATGTGGATACTAGAAAGTATACTAGTGGTTATTTATATGTATTTGTAGGTGCAACAATGTATTAGATGTCTAATCTAAAAAAGGTAGTATACCTCTCTACAAAAGAGGAAGGATACATAGCTACCACTAAATATTGCAACATGATATTGTGGATGCAATAATTTTTAGAAAAGTTGAGAATAAAAGAAGAAAACTATGTGTTGCATTGGGATAATCAGCACCACTCATTTAGCAAAAAACACATCATATCATTCTAAGAAAAAGCACATTGATGTTCGATATTATTGGATACATGGAGTGTGAGATGATGGGATGCTATAGTTGGAGAAAACACATACTAGAAACAATTCATATGATATGTTCACAAATATTTTCCAAGAGACAAGTAATAGCTTCGTAGAACCTGGAGTGGAGTAATGCAAATGTGATGGCATGCATCTTGGTAAGGATTAGTAGTAAGGATAGATAAACATTATCAAAATTAAACTAAAATATAGGTGTGATATTAAATCAAGTAAATTAAAAATATAAATTATTTTGACTTCTCCATGCTTCTCTAATATTACATAAAGAGTCAAGTGAGTCATCCACACCCATGATATTGTCTCATGAAATTAGTGGAATGTAATAGATTTATTATTATTGTGATAAAATATTTAATCACTTTTCTACTGAATGGTTTTTTCATGCAAATTTTGTATCCAGATTATGACTTAATTTGTTTTCACTTTATTTTTCTTTGAATTCATTCTTATTAACATTTTAATGAAACATTATACACTTGTTTTTTTGAAAATGCATAAATTTCTACTAATTTTGATTTATCTATCCTTTTTACATCTATTAACCATCTTATCCCAACCATAAAAAAAAATAAAATTATTACATATGATCCATTAATCTTCACTTGGAATCTCTTTTCAAACATTGACAATCAATGAATGATGATGCTCATAAGCATGAAGTGAAACATTAAAACCTAGAGAGTCAATGATTGGCAATATTAATAACCATTGGGCCAAACATTACTAGGGAAATGTTTAGGGGCTAATATTAGTAGGTTGGCTACTTTTCCATGCTTTTTCCAAAAATATTCACCAATTTTTATTTTTTGATTCGCCCAAATTTTATAGTATAAAATTATTTTACCCTAAAAATAGTAAAAAATTATATAGATAATATAAAATAATTAGAAACCTAACTTTTAGGAAAACATCATAAAAATTTTTACAATTTACATTTTGAGGACTAGTAAGATTGGCCAATGTTTCTAAATTTTAAGATAAATTTCCATCCTTAAAATTTTCCCTAAATATTACCTTAAAAAGGTAATAAATAGAACAAGAAACCCTAACTTTGAAAATAAATATTAATTTAAGATATTAAACCAATATATTAAAAACAATATTGAAACAAATATGGAAAAAAAAAACTTACATCTTAAGAATCATATATTATCTATTTTAAATCTCAATTAAGTATTTATAATTTAAAACTTCTCATTAAACATCAACAAAATTTTGAAACTTAAATATGCGAAGAAAATTTTCCAAATAAATCCAAAGAGAGATCCACTCTTATTGTCTCATGAATTTTAGAATATAATTTATATTTACATAAATCTTTGGTACAATCATCTATCTTTGTTAGGAAAGTGGATAAAATTTGACAATAAAAAGACACTCATAGGTATTTAATTGTATTTTTATCATTTAGCTTTCAAATACTAAACGGTTTAAATTCGTTAATTTTCAAACACTAGTGTTTAAATTTTTTAACTTTCAAATACCAACTCTCTTAAATTTTATAGATGATTGTTATCTAATTTTTCAAATAATCAATTTGTGAAGTTACTTAAAAAGATACCTATATATATAAAGAAGATTTAGTGATTTTGTTGGGTTTGTCTCCAAGATAAGTATAGATTCATTCATAATGGACCATCTTTGGACTTATTAGAAAAAACCCATCTTTTTCTTCAACCACACCATGTGATCCTACATTGTAGTACATTGTACATACTTAAGTATAAAACATAACCATTAAAACTTGAAATATAAAGATTGAGAGTCACATGAGATGTCCACACCCATGGGCCATTGGTATTCTATATAAAGCACTTATGATTGTTGTTTCTGTAGATGAAATAGTTGTTTTCTATCGATTTTAGGAATTTCATGTAACATTCTTTAGTGTTGGCACATTGTCTATGTTTTTATAAGATGGATCTATTTATTAGTTTCATTAGAAAATAAATATATTTTGTGGTTGGATATACGAATTTCAAATGTGTGGTTACCAAGGCTATGATGTTTTTGATATATTCACAACTGAATCTAAGCATAATTGGGTTTGTGCATTTTACTTATTAGCCTTCTTTATTCTTCTTCCTTGCCAAAATTATGACTTTTTTCAAAATACATGTGTATATATTATTAGTACTTGAAATATTATAATCCTCCCAATTTCTTATTTAGAAGTGTCTTCAAACTTGCATTATTATTTATAAGGTCCTCAACTTCAACTCATCAAATTCAAAGCTAAAGAGCTATCATTTGGCGGCTTCAAAATAAATTATAGTTAATAAGTTTAACCAAATCATTTGAAAACTTTTCAAGAATTGTCTCTAAAACTTTTAAAATTAAGTAAATAATGACCATATATAATTGCATCAAATTATTAGCTAATTTGACATTAAGAACTAACCTACTTAAATAGACTTAATGATATAAATCTATAATAGACTTAGTTGAAACATAAATCATATAGATCCTATAATATGCTTGGTGGAAGCTTATTTTATCATTAAAATAAAATTTAAAAATTTACAAAAACAAAGCCCTTTTAAAAAAATGCTTTTGCATTAACAAAAATAACTTAACAAGACGCATATTACATGATACTTAAATAATGAGAAACACATATTACATGATACTTGAATAATCAGTAAATGTAAATAATAATTAAATAATCAGTAAAAATAAAAATCGTAAAAGACAATTTCAAAAAAAAGTCATTAAAAAAATTTACTTGTCTGTCAATTTATACCTAAATGGACACCATCTCATTCTCGGTTAATGTCTATTTTTCGGCAAAGGCACTACATCGGAGTGTCACTTAGCAAGTTGTCTTACATTCACATATAAAATAATCTGAACACTTTATTCTGACGGAAAAGCATTGAAATTCCAGCGTCTCTGGCGGTATAACGTTCGTTGCGAGTCTTTTTCTTTCTTCCAGTTAACAATGAGGCCAAACGCTTTATTTTCTAGTGTAGCAGAATTCGAATACACGGTTTTATAAGGTATTTAGGTTTTAAGAAAAACTTTTTGAACGACCAATATTTACTCAACAGATAACAGATGCAAAGTAATTGACATTGTACACATTCAAATTATATATCATCAGATTTAACATACTTTTCAAATTAGTGGTATCTATTGAGAAATATACATCATTATTTGTTACTTTTATAAAGAGCAGACAGAAGGTTATATCCAACTATTCCGGCTATTAATGGTGTATATTGAGAATTATACATCATTAATGGTTACTTTTGGTTACTTTATAAACAGCAGACATAAGGTTGTATCTGATGATTCCATTAGCAGGAACCTACTGTAATATAGATACGTAGTGGGTTTTTCATTCCGCTAGAAGATTTAGCTCATGGTTTTACTATCCGCCCGACATGTCCAATTGAATTCGTTATTACAGTGGGTACAAATAGAGGACGGCCTATTATTCCCCGGCAAGATTGATTTTTATGAAGATGTGACGCTAAGAACATACAACTGGCAAAACATTAGGAACATATGCGTTATATGATTGTATCAGTGACAAATGGTTGATTACAAATGAATTCAGAGGAATACAAATACAATATCTGTGAATAAGAACAGAGTACAAATACAAATAAAATATCTGTGTGCGCTCAAAATCCATAGATCCAGTATTTGAATAAGAACAGAGTAGAGTGTAAACGGCATCTCTGTCTCTATCCTTTGTTTGGAGGTTTATGGGGGTTGAAAATAAGTAGCCTTATTTTTCTATTTTGGGCATTACAAAAACGAAAGTGTGCCTCTACAGCAGCTGCTCAATTAATATCCTATAATACTATAATATGCCGTATGCCGTCTTATGGGGAGATATTCGACTCCAAAAAAAATCCAAGGAGACCGTTCAATGATGAAAAACGCTAAACAACTTTGGTGTTTAGCGATTAATATGTTCCGTACAGGTACGATGCCTCCCTCTTTCATGGTTCAATTTAGGTATGAGTTTTATATTAAGACTTTTTAAATTGTAATATTGTATTTTTCTACCGTCTTGCCGCAGCGTGATTTAATAAGGTTATTTTTTGGTTATTAAGATAGAATTGTATTTAAATTGTAATTTTAATGTATAAATATTTTCAATATAATGATTTTTAAATATTTAAATTAAGATTTTTATGTACTTAAATTGTGCCAATTCAATAATTAAAATTATTACTTTTTTCATTTGTAATTGGATTTTTGGTCCCAACTCATCAAGAAATTTTCCAAAAGGTTATTTCATTATGCTAGTGTTTTTTAGTTATTCAAATAGGATTACATATATATTATTGATAACATTATTGATTACTTGTATATTTTTTATAACACTATTAAATAGTTAAGGAAGATTATTCATCATGTACTAGGATAATCATTGTTTTAGTGTAAGTTGGTATGACATATTATGCATTTTATATGGTTTGAGTGGGCCTAATCGTTAAGAGCATGTGTTTCTTTCTAAGAGATCACAGGTTCAAAACCGGAGGGGGGTACAGTATGCATGTCTTTATAGACTTAGCAATCAAATAGTTGCGCGAAGGTGGGTCCCTTGTGCCACAAACAAGGGTCCTCATACACCAATTTGGTGTCTCGCTTGGCCATGACCTTAAAATTAGCCAATAATAATAATAGTAATTTATCCTAGATAAACTATTTGACATCTACGGTGACAAATAATCCTGAAGGGTTTGCTAGAAGATGACAACGAGAACAAGCCTATGTTGGTTTTTGCAACTTGTCAGAATATTGAGATAGTGATAAAATTTTGTCTAGAGGTTCATCATTATGGCAGTCGCTCTTTGCCATGCACTTTAGGGATTCCAGTTCATCATAGGAGATGTCAAATAGTTTTTTCCAGATAAGTAGAATTCATAACATGCCATGGCATGTCATACCAACATGCATTAAACCAATAATTGACTTATTTGTATACTAAATAGTCTTTAGCATACAAAAACATTCAATTCCTTGTCATTACCATACATTTTGGAAATCATAGTAGCCATTGTGGCTGAGATACTTATGCATCTATTCAACTTGGAAGCCACATGGCTATGTTTCCTAACTTATAGACAAAATGTCAATAGATCCTCACCCACCTTAAGTCGAAATAGGAAGCCTTCGGCTAATTACTTCCATTTTTAAGGAGAATTTGTGGGCAATAATGATGCGGGAGCACCCAGCAACAAAGCAAACAAATTGGACGAGAGGATCAGAACAAAAGAAAAGCGTGATTTAAAGCAGAAAAATAGATTTAAAAAGGATAAAGCAGATTTAAAGCATGCATGCATGAAGCTTTTATGGAGAAAATAAGGAGATGATAGGATTGATCCTTCCTAAAATTCTTATATAATTGTAATGTGATAGGGTCTGAGAGATATATCTTATTTGTGAGTAAAATTGTGTGTGAGCAAGATGTAGTCGATTGTGAGCTCGGTTTTAAGGCTGAAATGCCTTAACCTGGAATGTAATTTGTTCTATATATATATATATGAAACGTGTTCTAGTATTGTGTACGCCTGTGTATATTGTATAATTAAGTTAAATCTTGTGTTCAAGCTTGTTGATCTAAATATCATTTAACTGTTATATGTAAATGTTTGTTGAAGACAGCGTGCAGCGCAGAGGACAACTCAGATACCACCTGATGAAAATGAGAATTTGGGGTTGCCCAAAATCCCAATTTCTTTAAAAAAAAAAACAAGATCCTCCACAAATTAAACATTAGCATAATTAAATTCAATATACCCAACACCTTTTTACCACCTGGAATTATCATCAGAATTGTCCTCTGCGCTGCACGCTGTCTTCAACAAACATTTACATATAACAGTTAAACGATATTTAGATCAACAAGCTTGAACACAAGATTTAACTTAATTATACAATACACACAAGCGTACACAATACTAGAACACGTTTCATATATATATATATATATATATATATAACAAATTACATTCCAGGCTAAGGCATTTCAGCCTTAAAAGCCAGCTCACAATTGACTACATCTTGCTCACACACAATTATACTCACAAATAAGATATATCTCTCACACCCTATCACATTATCATTATATAAGAATTTTATGAAGGATCAATCCTATCCTCTCCTTATTTTCTCCACAAAAGCTTCATGCATGCATGCTTTAAATCTGCTTTATCCTTTTTAAATCTATTTTTCTGCTTTAAATCACGCTTTTCTTTTGTTCTGATCCTCTCGTCAAGTTTGTTTGCTTTGTTGATGGGTGCTCCTGCATCAGACTCCTGAGGCACAAAAATTTATGACCTCCTGGTCATATGCTTCTCCTGGTCTTTAGCAATTTTATCCACTGCATTCCTTCACTGCAACTAACCTTTGCAGTAACAGCCTCCTCTGTTACACGATACCTCACCAAGCCCTCCGCACTCGGTCTTTTGGCATCCTTCTCTAGGTTGCTACAAATATTCTCACTTTCCGCTGCCGCCATCTGCACAATAGCAAGAACATAAACTCTCAATCTTTAACACATTGTACCTCGTTCCGCAGAATCTTTTACTGCTCTGATACCACCTGATGAAAATGAGAATTTGGGAGTTGCCCAAAATCCCAATTTCTTTAAAAAACAAGTTAGCAATGTGAGAAGCATCACTAGTTTTATAAAAGGGAATAAAGTGTGCCATTTTTGAAAATCTATCTACTACAACAAAGATTGAATCATACCCTCTCTGAGTTTTGGGCAATCCCAACACAAAATCCATGCTTATCATATCCCAAGGCCTATCTGGAATGGGCAATGGAATATATAATCCGATATTCTGGCTTCTTCCTTTTGCATACTGGCAAACTTTACAATTTCTTACATACTTCTCCACCTCAGATTTCATTCTTGGCCAAAAATAAAACCTGTTGAGCGGCTCCAAAGTCTGATGCAGGAGCACCCATCAACAAAGCAAACAAACTGGACGAGAGGATTAGAACAAAAGAAAAATGTGATTTAAAGCAGAAAAATAGATTTAAAAAGAATAAAGCAGATTTAAAGCGTGCATGCATGAAGCTTTTATGGAGAAAATAAGGAGAGGATAAGATATATCCTTCATAAAATTCTTATATAATTGTAATGTGATAGGGTGTGAGAGATATATCTTATTTGTGAGTAAAATTGTGTGTGAGCAAGATGTAGTCGATTGTGAGCTGGGTTTTAAGGCTGAAATGCCTTAGTCTGGAATGTAATTTGTTCTATATATATATATATATATGAAACGTGTTCTAGTATTGTGTACACCTGTGTGTATTGTATAATTAAGTTAAATCTTGTGTTCAAGCTTGTTGATCTAAATATCGTTTAACTGTTATATATGGCGATCCAAATATCATGTATCTGTTATATGTAAATGTTTGTTGAAGACAGCGTGCAAGGCAGAGGAAGATTCTGATGATAATTCGAGGCAGTAAAAAGGTGTTGGGTATATTGAATTTAATGATGCCAATGTTGAATTGGTGGAGGATCTTGTTTTTTTTTAAAGAAATTGGGATTTTGGGCAACCCC
>APFE030983671.1:0-11323 GCA_000404065.3 Pinus taeda
ATACCCCCCCGCGTGGAGGGGTGTACAAAACTTCCTGGGGTATACATCCGGCTGAAACAAAGACCTCTGAACAATCATGCTCCACACACAACAATAAACACCATGCTTGATTGGTGAGAACGAGAGCATGAGGATGTAGACCTTGCTACGATGAATCATCAACCTTCGATTGATGCATTGAAGGCATGTGGCTTATACAAATTCTAGGCCATACCTGGCATGAGGGCCCAGGTGGACTTTTTGCAGTGGCTGGTTGATAGATGGAGTATACAGGACTAGTGCTTCTTTATTGGTGGGCACCAGCTCGAAATCGAGCCAGCAGATATATACTTTTTTACTCGTTTGCCTAGGAGAGGTGAACATTTGACTCTATTCGAGGCCAGGGCAGAGTGGCCAGTCTGTCGAGAGCCTCCTGCTAGAGTACTGCAATGTCCAGAACCGAGACAAAGGGATAGATATCAAAACCATATCCTGTCCTGAACTCATGGTTATTAGGTTTACAGTTACCAGACTCTACGGTAGTGCAGCGTTACACATAGCCACCGGATCCCAGATGCTGATGGCAGTCGATTGCTTTCGAGGCACCATTTTCAACTGGTGCGATGCTGTGTTAGCCAATGTGAAAGGCCAACTAACCAGGGCCAAAAATGGAGAACTAAAGACTTTTGGATATGGTGCTATAATTGTGAGTTTTGGTCTGGAGAGGGTTCCGATGTTGATCCCGCAACACCTCACTGTTGGAGCTGGGCCTCCTCGAGAGCCCAAACTGATGCGATGGGTTGCAGTTATGGCCCGTCATCCTGATGAGGGGACCGAGGTCGTTTGGTTCAAACCTGAGTATTTCCAATGGCTGGAGAACCATGTTTTTTCTATCCAGGACTTTCCTTATGCTAGAGTTGATTTTCGTGGGGACCCAGACATGGCTCTTCTGCCAGGAGAGCAATGGGATGACTCAAGTAAAATCATTTTCAACATTTTCCTAATTTAATTTTTTTTTTTGTTTTTATCTTGTCCCAAAACTGATAGTAAAAGTTTCAAATGCAGATGTGGGCCCACGAAGACCAGCCGCTCTCTGGCCTTACAAGAGGAAACAACTAGTTGCACCAGCTCTAGCCCCACAGGACGAATCAGCAGAGACTTTGGTCGAGTTGGAGAGCCATCTAGAGCGCCTGACAGGGGACATTCCAGAGACCAGCATAGATGACATCCCTCATCGACTTCAGCGCTATGTGATAGGGGTCCTAGGACCTTTTAGGAGGTTCCTTTGTAAGGTGGCCCGTGTAGTGGTTTCATATTGAGATCATTACCAGTGATCGGATGATCGCCTATTGTAGTCACATATGACATTTTTGCTTTTTGTACTTATCATTTTTGCTGATCATAAGGTGTTTTTCAACCTATGATCGAGGACGATGTATATTTTGACACGCTCCTATTTTATATGATATCACTATTATTGGTTTATCTTGTTAAACATGTTATGGAATGTTTTTAAATTTACTTGTATGATTATTACACATGTCTACTTAACATTTGAGAAGCAATTGCATCTTCTAATGTATTTAAAGATCTTGGAATATGCTGATACTCAATATAGTCAAATTCACGTTCCAAGAGACGCACTCTAAAAAATAATCTCAATAATACTGGATTTCTAATGGCGTATATTCTATTAAGCTGTAATACAACGAGTTCAGAATCTAACCTCACTATCAAACTCTGAATCCCAAATGAAATAGATTCAGATAATAACTCAATCACTGTAGTATACTCTACAATGTTGTTTGTTGTTTGACCGAGGCTTACCCCATGCATAGATACCAACTCGTCACAGGGCGAATAGATAACCCAAGCTGCGGAAGAAATATTCTGTGTACTACGAAAAACACCATCAGGCGAAACCAATGTATGTTTGGAGAGGCGTCGACATCTGCGACATCAAGATTAAAACCAAGATAAGCAGGAATAATGACGAAAAACACTCTCTAAGCTATGCACACTTTTTAATCTAAAACACACCAGTTAGAAGGAAAACTAACCTAACTAAAAAATCTCCACACTCATTTTAAGCATAATACCTCTTCAGGTAAAGACCATTTCTGGGTTTACCTAAAGAGACCCCGTCAAATTCTACCAATTCATAGGCCCCTTTTGCTAGCTTTCGCTTGACAACAAAGGGACCATGCAACATAGGCACGAATTTTCTAGCACCTAATTTATCATTTTCCTGATCGTACAATAAGACTAGATCTCCTTCCGAAAAATTTCGAGGGGTCACATTTCGACCATACTGAGCTTTAATACGTTTTGCATGAGATTCGATCGCTAATGCAGCATCGTGTCGATTCTCATCTAGCTGAGCCAAGTATAACAAATGTCTTTCCTCTTCAGAAGTGGCTGGAAGTAACTCGATGGCCATTCGCAATGATGGGATTTCGCACTCAATGGGTAACACAGCTTCCAGACCATAAACTAGTTGGAAAGGAGTGAACCCTGTTGACGTTTTTACTGAGGTTTGATACGCCCAAAGCACTGAAAATAGCATGTTATGCCAATTCAACTGATGAATCCCAATGATTCATTAGATCATGATGACTAGAACATTGTTGATGGCTTCAACCAGGCCATTAGCTTGTGGATAATAAGGAGTTGAACTGTCGTGACGCAAGCCAAGCTGGCCTATAAGTTCAGTCATCATAACGTTTCAAAAATGACGCCCACGATCAGTGATAATCACTTGTGGAATACCAAACCTAGCAATTATATGATTGAATACGAAAATCACAGTTGTTTTGCCATCTGCCTCAAATGTAGGAATCGCCTCGGCCCACTTGGTAAAATAATCTACCGCAAGGATGATATACGCATGCCCCCCAGCCGAGTGAGGGTTACATGTAATAAAATCGATACCCCATTTGGCAAAAGGACCAACGACAATTATAGGGTGAATAGGAGAAGGTGGAGCGTGCATCTTTCGATCAAAAATTTGCAATTGTGGCATTTCCGGACCGCAATAATACAATCTTTAAACATAGACGGCTAGAAGTAGCCAGCAGGCAATATCTTTTGGGTTGTGGCATACCCATACATATGATTGCCACACGCTCCAGAGTGACAGTCATTTAGGACCCTTTCAACTTCCTCATGAGTCAAACAAAGTCGAAAAATAGAGTCTTCCCCATGACGATAAAGAGTATCTCGAATAATTTTGAATTGTTGGGACTAGAATCGTATTTTTCGACATTTCGACCATGAAATATCTGGTTGAAAGGATTGGGTTTGGAGATAAACAATGATATATCCATACCACGGATCAAAAGTGATGATTAGAAACAAGGATTTGTTCGCAATGGGATCCTCCGCCATAGTTTCCATGTCAGCATGCGGGAAGTCACACATTAACTCCGCAAAAACTAAAGATTTCTTTGACTTAGACTTTTCAAATTCCAAGTCGAACTCCTGCAGGATGACAATCCATTTGGAGTACTTGCCCCCCAGCAATTGCTTGGTCAAAATATAGATCATAGGGTTGCAATTAGAAATAACCGTAGTCTTATGTAGTAAAATGTAATGACGAAAACGTTGGACAGCTTGAACAACTGCCAATGCCAATTTCTCCACATGCGAGTATTTTAGCTCAGTTGGATTTAATGTTCGACTAAGGTAATATATCACATGTTCAGTACTGAATTCATCTTCCTGAACTAATACCATTCCGATGGTGGAATGGGAAGCGATGAGATACAAGAAGTAATCCTGGTTGTAGTTGGGAGGATGTAACAATGGTGCATGGGTCAACGCGTGTTTTAGTGCATCAAAATATTTCTCAGCTATCTCGTCCCAAAAGAATGAAGTATTATGCTTCAACAACCAGGTAAAAACCTTTGTGATCTCGGTGTAGTTAGGGATGAATCGACGTAAAAAGTTTGCTTTCCCTTGCAAACTTTGGAGTTGGCGAAGACTCGAAGGAGGAGGCAATTTGATAATGGCTTCAACCTTCGAGGGATCGACGCGAATGCCAACTTTCGAAACAACAAACCCCAGTAATCGACACGTTTCAATAAAAAAAACACACTTATGGGGGTTCAACCTAATCTGATAATGCCTACACCTCATGAAGACTGCTCTTAAATGGACAAGATGATCAGCTCGATGTAATGAATGAGCAGGCAAGTCATCGATATAGGGTTGCACAATGTGCTTGATATCATGAAAAGCATAAGACATGGCCCGTTGAAAATTTGCCCCGGCGTTCTTGAGCCCAAAAGGTAATTTGCAATAAGAAAATGTCCCCCATTGACAAATGAATGTCATTTTTGGTTGATCAGTAGGTAGAATATAGATTTGATTGTATCCGGAAAAACCATCCACGAAGGAGAAAATTTCACTGCCGGCATAATCATCGATGATTTGATCGATATAGGGAGTTGGGTAATTTTCCTTTGGATAGGCTCGATTAATGTCCCTATAGTCGATACATATTCTTATTGTCCCTTGCATTTTGTAGTAGGAACACTATTCGATACCCAATCCGTTAATGGGATCGGATAAATGAAACCTGCTTTGAGTAATTTTTCAACTTCTGCTTTAATCGCAGCAGTGTTTCTTGGGTGAATCTGACTCAAACATTGCTGGACGGGTTTAGCATTCGGGTAAGTTCTGATTTCATGAACTACAATTGTGGGGTCAATTACTGGCATTTCCTCATATGAACAGGTGAACACATCGCAGAATTCTTGAAATAGGGCCTTATATGTTTGAATTTCATCTTCCGTGCAAGAGGCACCTATATGAACGTTTTCAACAATTCCAAGCTTAACTGAAATGTCTAGGGGAATAGTTCGAGAAATATGTCCCAAGTTTAACTCGGAATCAAGATTTTTCATTGGATTCTGAGCTTCCTTGACATATTTAGTCGTAAAAATTGATGAAAAATCATTTTCAAAATGATCTCCCTCGGGTAAAAACGAAGATCTGTGATGAAGATCTTCCCATGGTAACTCATCGACGCATAGGATTTCACGAATTTTCTCATCTGTTTGAACAATTTTAGAAAACGTTATTAAATCTGAGTTTGATGTCGAAAGTGATTCCTCATGGACCACATTCATTAAGTCTATTTGGTTTGATGTTGTGTCGGAGAACGATTGCACGGTCTGATATGCAAGTTCATACGGACTCAAAGGCATAAGAGTACCAAATGAGTCTATCTCAGATTCAAAAGGTATGATCCAAGGATCATCATTAACAATGGTATCTGATGAAATCATATGAATGGTTGCAGTAGAAGACGATGCGTTGATAGGAGGAAAAGGAAAAGTTCCCAGTAAACCGGAATCTTTAACTAGTCCTACTCCAACATCCTTATATGGGATCATCATTTTACCAACATGCTGAATGCTCTCAGCAGAGGCTGGGTTGGATGAAAAGTAAGACAGCTGGTCTAAGGTTACGATATTTCCATTATGAGGGAACTTTATAAGCCAAAAGACCGATGAAACAATAGCTGTCATAGCGTAAGACCAACTACGACCCAAGAGAAGGTTGTAATCTAGAGGGGAATCAACCACCTCCACATCTAGATTAACGGTTTTACCTTCAACCCCTATAGGTAAATCCAGTAGAATGCCAAAAGGATGAAACCCACAGCCATCAAAGGCTTTTAGAATCGTCGAGGATTGATTTAGTGAAGGAGAACCAAGCGATCTCCAACACTGTATCGACATAATACACATGGAAGCTCCCTCATCAATCATAGTCCTATGAACAGGACTGTTTTTGACTATCACTGGAATCTGGACAGCCATTTGATGAGGTAAGCATGGTGCACTATTTTCTAGATCGAAGATTATAAGGTTCGGATCCTGAACGTCAACAGCTCCTATAGCTGACAAAAGTAATTTACACTGTGTTGGACATGATTGCAACACTTCCAAAGCTGACATTAATGAAGGTGAAACAGCTAAATCCTCAACAATGTTATAGTTCTGAGCTGCTCTCGCATGTGGATTGAAAGCAGACTTTCGAAGTATAGACCCTTGGCAGGCGGTTTGATTACTAAGTCTGGATTAGGTTTCTCGATCTGTAGTGGATCAGAACCGGGAGCTGAGGTTGATGGATTCGAATGAGAAGATTCTGCTTCTTTGCCATCAACAGGACTTTTACTACCATAATCTTGCGATCGAGTCGCAATCCTAACATGGGACATCATCAGTATGGATTCTTCATTGGCACTTGAGGAAGAACCTATCATCTTACTGTTTTGATTTGGAAAAGGATCCTTCAAAACAACAGGAGTTTGGGAACCTTTGACAATTTTCGCAACCTTTGTATGATGAGGGCAGTCTCTCGTAAAATGTTCTTCATCACAAATGAGACAAGGATAACAAGGTTTGCATTTCTCATCAGTTGATTTCGCTTTTTCTGGTTTCTCTTTCGAATTCTTATATGTTTTATTCTTCTTCTTCCCTTTCTTCTTACCACCGGTTTTTGATTTAGCTGTAGATGACTCTACAACATGAATATCGGCGGAAAGTTCCACAGAAGAATATCCTGTTGGGGAATCTGGCAAGGTTATGATAGGAGAAGAATTCTTGGAAGACTTCTTCTTACTTTTGGTATTAACCGTACCAATCATACCATCAGCGGCATGAGACCCTAAAGGAGCTGCAGCGATTTGATTTTGTTTGGGTAGATCGGGGATTTTCTCGTGTAACGTACTCGACTGAGTATAAACTAAGCCAAGGTACTATGCTTGAGCAATTACTTGCTCCTTAGTAACAACTCCGGCCTTAGCCACATCCTCAATGATTTTGGGAAGTAAATATTTTACAAACCATTCAGCTAAGATATGATCCGGGATAAAAACTTTCACTAAACACCGTCAACGTCTCCATTCATGAATATGATATGAAATGTAAGTGGATGTTGACTGCTTTAACGAAGTTAATAATTCTATGCCATTGTCATATCTGGCTGGCAACTAAAAATGAGTTAAAAACGAAGTAGCTAACTGACTAAAATTATAAAAATTGGCTCGCGGTAACTCAATGTACCACTTGGTCGTGAGATCAATTAGAGTGCATTGGAAAAGTTGTAAATGGATCGAATCATCTGAAATGGAATTAGACGCACACAAGAGGTGATAAGTCATCACATGGTTCGACGGGTCCTCTCTTGGCTTACCTTCAAACTTAGGAATATCACTAGGAAACTTATGTGTCATTGGCGGCCAAAACGGAAGATAGTTAATTGGATCGTTCGTAAGGCGCGTCAATTTAGGAAAATCAAAGTTGCGATAAATAGTAACTGACGATTAGGGTCCCTAAAACTCTGGGTCTACAGACCAGCCCCAGAAGGAGGATATCCAGGATAACTAGGAATTGGAATTGCATTTGGGATATTATATCCTCCTGGAAAACCAGGATTAACCGGACCATACTGGGGTTGCTGAGGTTGTTGATATGTATACCCAGGGTACGGTTGATACTGATAGACTGGTTGATGCACAGCAGGACCGTATTGGTACTATCCTTGGTACGGTTGTTGAATAAACTGAGGTTGACTGGTGACAACCGTACTTAAACCTGGTTGTCCTACAGGTATCTGAACTGAAGTGTGGACCGTGGGTCCAGACTGAGGTAAAGATGTCTGAGGAGTAGATACAGGGATAATAGAAACCGGAGCCGTCGATACTCCAGAAGAAGGTGGGGTAGATGCAACAGATGTTGCAGTAGTTGCAATAGACGTTTGAGGTGGAGTACGAGGTGTACTAGGCCCAGACTGAGAAACTACAGAAGGTGCAGAAGTTTTAACAGTAGACTGGACAGGTTGCTGGGGTGAACCAGAAACCAAGGGTTGTCTAGTTTGAGATGAAAACTACATGTTCGGTTGCAAGACCTATTGGGATTGAGATGGATCCCACACTAAATTCACTCCGGGGTACGGACCCATAACAGGTTGAGAATATTGAGGACCATAACTGGGTTGAGGGTAGGGTTGATAATTCAATGGTACATTTCCAGATCCTTGAATATATGATTGACCAGAAGGTGGTTGGTAACCTTGGGTGGGGTACTGACCTTGGGGTTGATAACCCTGAGGCACGTACTGATACTGGGGTTGACCTTGAGGTACATATCGATACTAAGGTTGACCTTGAGGAACATATTGAGTCTGGGGTTGACCTTGAAGTACATATTGAGTCTGGGGTTGACCTTGAGGAACGTACTGTCCCATAGGTATGTACTGTCCTTGAGGTTTCCCCCTAGGCGCAAACTGAGTACCTTGAGGTTGCCCCCAGGCGCAAACTGGGTACCTTGAGGTTGTCCCCTAGGTGATACTTGAGGATTTTGAGGCTACCCCCCAGGCAGTGACTGGCCACCTTGAGGTTGAGGATTGGGAATAGTACCCGACATCATGAGAATATCTTCTACACTCAATGGTTTAGTACCATTATTTCCAGTTAATAACCCTTGTTCAATAGGTTGAGGAGATGCTCCCGAAAAAGTACCTCAAATGGAATGATACCCAGCGGGAATAGAAGGACCGCCGTACAAAAAGGCTTCCAGAGATTGATAAAACATGAATGACTATTTCGACATATTTAACGGAGGTTAGTAACCTCTAGGTGTTGGGTGATAAGAAATACGAGGTGGTGAAAAACTTAGTCCCGGGTTTTCCAAAAAATTAGTAAATGAAAGATACCAAGCACTGCTCCTAGGTGGATTGTAAAAGATTGATTCACGCTCCCTAAGGTCTATAATAGGTTGATCTTTAGGAATAGGGATGCCTTCTTCTTTTTCCAGAATAGGAAGTTCTTCAATAGCTATTAGTCCAGAAGGAAGATTTTGGGTAATTATTATTTCTACCCTAGGTGAACTAGGACCACTAGAAGCTGGAGAGGCAAACCCTGATATTGGAGTAGCAGCAATTTCAGATTCAGGTTCAGATATTTCAGGTTCTTCACCTATATCACTAGTAGATGAACACTACCAGTAACTTTTGAAACAAACACAGACTGTGTACTATAATCTGCTATCAACACTGAAAAATTAGGATACACCACCAAAGAAGACTCTCCTTTTTCAGGCGACCCAACTCTACTGTCTTTAGGAGTTACCAGGGCCCGTAGCCCTTCAAGCTAGCTTAGTGAAAACTCAGGAGGTTGGCCCCGAAGTCTACGGGACTTCCTCGGTAATTCAGCCACGGTTAAAAAATTTTAGATACTTCACACGAAAACAAAGTAAAATCTCAATAAAAACCACCTAAAGCCTCTAAAGAACCAAGCAAATTGAATCACACGCCTAAAGAATCTAGGAGATCAAATCACACACAAACAGTAACTTTCCGTATCGAAAACACTAGTTGGTGATGAAATCCAACGTCGCAGAGTTCAATACAGAAATAGAAGTTGGAACAGTTACCCCAGCAACCTACTTAATGAATAGACTGGCACAAGTTTCTCCACTAAACCATCTCGAGTGAAGAGAACCCCCCAGAAAATCCAAGTGAGTCTAGCTGATGTCTGCTCCAGGTACAGTGGGATCTTCCCGCCACCATCACCTTAGGAAGAATCCTATAGAATATGGTCACTATGGTTACCAACAGAAACAAATATACCTAGGGGAACAATCTACGATCCGATACGCACGCAAGGGCAGAGTAGCAAGCTCAATCCCCATGGAGGCTCCTTGACATAAACCAAGGTTTACCAACAAGTGACCCCAGGCTCCTCGACAATGGTTAATCCGAGGTTTACCGTTTTTAATACGTGGATATCTGGCGTCATTCCCAATGAGGAAGGATTGATTCCCACACTGGTTTAGACACGATCTCGTGCTTCTCCTTTAAGAGGAGCTTTCCTAGAGCATAGATGCAACAATTGGATTTCTCTCCTACCACAAGATACAGCTACTTGTTTGATTTACTATCTTGGAGAGTTAAGTACTCCCTACTCCAAGACACTAGCCTAAGCTATGTTGGTGTAATAAAGCCCTAGAAATAAAAAGATTTACTAGATTGATTTTACTTTAAGCGTTATTTTCATTGGTTTTTGATTAAGTCAAGAGGTGCAGAGATGAAACTCGTGTTGTGAAGACTCGACTCAAAATCACTAAAAATTTGCACTTAAGATGATTAAACAATTTTTTTCTCTTCAATGAACTTCTAGCTAGGAAGGAGTTTGAGAATGCAAATGCGTGTAAACACAAATATTTCTTAACAAACAAATTAAAAGAAGAGTTTTTGTTCCAATGCACTCAAAATGAGACAACTAGTTATTTTCACAAAAATTTCCCTTTTCTTTCAAACGCTCAAATGCTACGAAAACAAACATTTTTCAAAAGAGATTTTTGTATTTTTATAAAAGCACTCAAAACTATGACTGAAGCAAATCTTGAGAAAACTATGAATAAAGCAAATCTTAAGATCTACAAACTACAAAAAACTACTTGAAGTAAAAGCTTACAAGATGTTTTTTTTAAGGATGTTTTACTTGGTGATAAGCAAACCAAGGACTAACTTGTCCAAAATCACAAATCAGTGAAAAAAAAAGTAATGTTTTTGTTCTCCTTTGTAAAAATGAAATCCAAACTTTTAACACAAGCTTTTTCGAAGTTTCGCAAAGAGAAAACACAGGATGGATTCCTCAACAAAGGTAGATTTTGCAAATGGTCAGACTCATAAGAAGGCCAGCAAAAACCAAGGTGATCTGAGGCTTCTACACTTCTAAGCTCTGAGCTACTACACGACCAAAATGAAAATCAATACCGGCAACCAAAACTTCTAGGAATTTCACCTAAAACCCTAACACTAATCGAATTAAACCAAGGAAATCTTTTAACAAGTCACATGCAGGTCTAGGCAAAGGATAACAACATTTAAACCAAAATAAAACTAATTGAAAGAGTAAAATTTAAGTTTTTCAAAATTTTAGCAGGGTCCGCAGGTTCAGAGTTTACACAGGTCCATGCACGCTCTGTGTGCAAAGTAAAAATGCGTATAAGTATGCACTGTGATACAAGCACAGAGTGTGGGCTTCTCCTAAAGTTATGAAAAGAAAAAACAATCCTAGATCTACTAAATCCACCCAATTCCACACACAACAAGCCAAAAACAGAAACAAAAACACAAGTTTCTCAGGTCAAAGTAAAAACAAGGAAAACAATCAAATCCCCAGCGGAGTCGCGATTTTGTCACACAGAATGAGTCGAGGTTGCAAACAAGATTGACCTTCCTAGTATCTGAAGATATCTAGTGACAAGCAAGCCAATCAAAAACTATCTTTCTCTAAATATGCAATCAAAAACAAAGGCAAACAAGT
>APFE030983676.1:7713-25673 GCA_000404065.3 Pinus taeda
ATGGAGGATTGAACAAGGACAATTAGGCAAAATGAGCCCAATAAGTTACCCAATTCGGGGCTCATCATCACCCCCCTACTAAATGGGTTGCTCATCCTCTAAGCAACTAGTCCAGCTCCTGATCCTTGATTGCCTTGATCGCCTCCCTCACATCCCAGGCCTCTAAGGTGATATCCTCTTCATTGTCATGAAATCTGGCCTTCCTTTCCACTTCTTCCTACTGCCTATGCTCCTCCTCTTCTGTGCCTCCTTCCAGCAGCCCCAAAAGCAAAGGTGGACTTAACTTGAGGCCTATCCAGTTGGCTTGAAGATTCTGCATGGACTTTTTGTAGAGAGGCACTCATGCCAAGTCCTCCCTCAATAGTCGCTCCATGTCCTCAAAATGTGCTATGGTCTGAGCTTGACTATCCATGTAATCTAGCAGGGCCTGAGAGTCGTTTTCCAAGTGCTGGTGGGTGGATATTAATGCTGAGGGATCCCCTGGCTCTGCTCTAATCAATAGTGGTTCCTGTAGTTCCTAGTCCATGACATTTCTGACCTTTGCTGCTCTCTTTTCTTCATGATTTAGCCACGAGGTCATTGCCATAAGTTGCATGTCCCCTATTGCAGTGTTGGGGTCCCACGAGGTCATGTTGGGAAGGGCCAAATTGTGTGGGTAGAACTCTCATAGTTTGGCCTTGTCCTCTAACGAACTGCTGTCACATAAAGCCATGAATTGTTGGGGGTTATTGAATTGAGTGATACCTCTCTGTGCCAAAGTGTTGATCCGAAATTGCAGCCACTGATCCCTGAGGTAGAGGGGGTTAGATTTTGTCGGCTGCCTACAGTGCAGAGCTTCCAGTGCCCAACTGGCCATGCAGACCATTTGGGCCTCCTTCTCTTGTATCTACTGTTTTAGAGACTGTATCTCAAGGCCTGCTTGCAATTCTTTTTCTTGTAGCTGCCGATTTAGTGTCTCAATTTCAGCCTGCATTCCTTCCTTTCTCTGCTTTTCTTCTGTGGTATCTTTGGTTGTTGTGGCCTCCTCCTATTGCTGTTGTTCTTCCAAGAGGTGAGGCATGTCTTCCTTCCTCTGTCCCTACAACTGTATTTGTTGTCTAAGAAACTCATTTTATTCCCATAGCTTGGCCTGCTGGTAGCGCTCCACATGTCGTACCCTTGCCAATTCTTTTTGGGCCTCCTTGAGCTTTTCCTCCAGATGACCTATATCTGCCACACCCTTGGATTTAGTGATCTTCATCCTAGTGTGGGTCCTCACTCTCTCTTCCTTTAGTGCAAGGAAAAGTGGCACTGTGAATTTTTGGGGAATGATCTTCCCGGCCTCTAAGAAGTTATAGTCGGAGCCCAGGCTAGGTTGGGGGCTTGGTTCCACAATGGTTTCAACCTTCTCTTCCTCTAATGATGATTTGGCTGCTTTTTCCTCCATCTTTTCGGTCTCCTTCAGCCTAGCCAGTGTTTCCTGTAGAACAGCCTTAGCATCCTGTAGAGAGGCCTTTGAGTTCAACTTTTCCATCCTTTCTTTCCGTGTGGATGTCTTCGGGCTTGCCCGCTCATATGTGATGGATGTCTTTTGTTTGGATGGGGTGTATACAATTGTAATTGGCCCTTTGGACTGTTGCTCTTTTGGTCTGCCAGTTTTTATCCTCGTGCTTCTTCTTGCCTTAAAATACATGGAAGGCTCCCTCTTCCGCTTTTCTTTTTGCTTTGGAGATGTGCTGGGGGTGGCCAGCACAGCTGCTACCTCCCTAGCTAGAATCTCAGGAGATTTTTCCTTCCCTTACCCTTTTTCCAGACTTCCTGTAGAAATTTTTGTGCTCACTGTTTTCTGGCTTCCTGTAGAAGCAATTTTCGGGCTTCCTGTAGAAATGGCCTTCTGGCTTCCTATAGAACCAGTTTGCATTGTTTTGGCTTGCTTGGCTGGGGGTGCCTTCTCTTTTAGTTTTGTTATGGCTACCTTGGGTGTGCCTTTGCTTGCTTCGACTTTTTCAGTCCTCTCTACCCTGATTTGTAATTGTTTCTCCCTTGGTGTCTGTGTCATTTTTCCACCCACAGTTTTGGCCTCAGCAGCTTGGCCTTTCTCTCTTTTCTCATTTTGTCCTTGCTTTGGTGGTCTACTCGGGGTTTCCTGACCCTTGGCTTTCTCTTCTACCTCAATGTGCTCCTTCTCCTCATTGTTGGAGGAAGTGAGTTCCTCGGCCAAAATTCGGATATCATCATCCTTGGACATATTGCGAAAAATATCCCAGGAGAGAGGGACAGTATAGGTATGGGGGGCATCTTCTACTAGAAGCTTGATAAGCCCATGATGGGCCAGCTAGTCTGGTGTCCCTTCCTTCAGTTTTGTGCCACACTCAATCAATGATTTTAGGAGGAAGTAGGGGATGCTTAACTTTTGTTCTGTGGGTAAATCCATCTTATGCCTGAGTTCAGTTAGCAATCGGAAGTGATAATCATATACAATACTGAACCGCCCCTCACAGGTAATATATTTCATAATCTGAAGGCTGACCTTTCTCCAAAATGGTTGTAGGCTGGCTCTCTGGACCCCATTCTTATCCTCTAAAAATTGTTCCTCTAGTAGGAAGAATTCCTTTTTGGCCTTTTGGCCCAATTTCCTTTCCTCTTTATCTGAGGGTATCCCCAATGGAACATTAGTGATTCTACTAATGAGTTGTGGGGTGAGCTTTAGGATCAACCCTCTGAAATTTACAGTGGCTAATGTCTTTGATTTGGGCTGTAGGGACCTTAGGAACTCCTCTGTTATTTCATCATTGTGACCTTGAATTTTGTCACAAAAGGTCATCCAAGTTGCACGGGTAAATAGGTCTACCACCTCAGGAGTTTCTCTCAATTTCTTGCAATCCAAGGGTTCCTTTCTGATAAACCCTCCTGGCATGGTGAAAATTTCTTTGTTTTGGCTTGTGCTTTGATCAGAAGGGGAATTCTGTGTATGGTTTCCTCCCTAGAACATTGAAGACAGTATCCCTTGGGTGTTTATAGGTCACTTTGTATCAATTCCCTGGTTACAATGTTGTTGCTGCCCAAAACTCGACTGCCAAAAGGGAACTAGACTCTTATAGACAGAGTGCAGAACTTAATGTTTATCCCTAACCACATAAAAATCACATTCTTTACGCACAGGCTTACCCTTACGGTGGTTTTTATCATTTCTATAGGACGAATTTGCTAACAGGAACTGTGGAGGAGAATTAGACGCAAAACCCACTGAAAAATTTCATGTGTTACACAGGCAAACCACTATTCTTGAACCACAGGCAGACTTGCTTTTAGTTTTCCTACTCCAGCACGTCGAACTCACCACCTTTCGAAATATCATGCATGGGAATGGTGTGTTCGGTCCTACCTCTATTCGAATTGCCAATTTTGACGTAGACAGTCCAGGTTTCTCTGCTATGCCGAGTTTCCTGTAGAGCTCCTTCCTATAGAAAGCTTTTCCAGCTTCTAGAGGATGTCACGATGCTTCTAGACAAGTCTGGGATGTGGGAGGATGTTGGAATGGGCTGAGAAGCTCGGGCTAACATACTGCGGAGGAGGAGGATGCATACTCTACTGCAAAACGGTTGCAAGTGCAAATGACAGCGGTTCATCATGAGTTATTCGGCCGAGCAATTTGAATTACTACGCAATTCATGGCGCAGAGGTGAGTTGTCCAAGCCGATCTGTTAGCCAACGTCACAGTCATCATTCCTCGACATGTCTCTGACCGCTATTTCCTTTCTCTACCATTAACCGCCGCCATTTCTGTCAAATTGTCGATTCTCCCTGACTGACACTTCCCACGTGTCGACTACCTGTCTCTTTAGCATAATCGGGCTCGTTCGGATCCCACGAGGCCATTCGATTGGCTATGGATGGCCAGTTGACTGGCCACTGAATTTGTTCAATCTGCACATTTCACAGTCATGCAAATTTCAGAGTATAGTCTATGCAATTCGACAAATAAAGTTAGACACTTACCTGTGTGGCCATGGACGTGTTCTGTAGGCTTCGGGATGTGGAATGATGGCTTTGCTCGCTACTACTTCATGCACAGGAACTGGAGCTCCTTTTTCATTGGCTGATGTTGTATGCAAGACTTCGGGACCCGACCCTCTGGTTGTAAATGTTGCATGCGCTGGCTCCATCTAATTTCAGCTGCTGGTGTCTCCATAATATGTGCTCCAGACAAATCAGCTGCTACAGGATTCTTGTAGGACATCCTGTAGCTGCTTCTCCTCCTGGGATGCATGCTGAAATGAGCAAGGCTGCATTTGCGGATGAAGGGTCCTGATGGAGCTTTGACAGGTAGAGTGTGCGAGCCTCTGCATGCTTGATTTGTTACTTGGAGGAAAAACAAATTAATCTGAGGAAATAGAACTCTTGAATGACTGTGCAGGAATACATAACCAGATTGTTGCAATGGTGGTGGAAGGAGATGAAACAGGTGATGGATGGAATAAAAGGGTGGCTGCATGCCTCATCAACAGATTTCAAGCTTTAAATCCCTCTCCAGAATCAATTCTGGCCAGCCCAAAGGCTCTACAGGATGTTTCCTGTAGAAATGCAGAACTTCCTGTAGAAAGTCCTGAAACGTCCTGTAGAAGGTTGAACCTCGACCAGAATGTGTCCAAATCCTGAAAAAAATGAGTGTCCATGGGGGAGTGTCTGTGAGGATGCCTAGTAACTTGGTACAGACCCTTGTCCTCATTTTGTGCAACCTTCTTTTCTCCATTGTATTCCTGCAACCTGCAATAATTCTTCAGAGATTAAACATGTTTCTTTTCTTCTTTTCTCCTTTCTCTTTTTCTTTTTCTTTTTTCTTTTTCTTTTTTCTTTTTTTTTTTCAGAGAGATAGCAAGGGCGCCTCCATGAGGTTTTCACCCCTACTATCTGCCCTAGGTGCCTCAGAGAGGTTTTCACCCAAGGATCTTTTGATTCAAATTCTTTATTTTCTAAGAGACAGCAGGGGTGCCTCCATGAGGTTTTCACCCTTACTATCTGCCCTGGGCGCCTCAGAGAGGTTTTTGTCCAAGGATCTTTTTATTCCCTTTTTTTTAATGATCAAGGTGTGGTCAGAACAGAGGCAGAACCCTACTCTATTACCAGCACTGATTTTTCCACAGTTTCAGTGACCTCCTGCCTCGAAAGGGGTTTCCTATAGATCTTCATTGCATGCCCGTTGATGAGCATGGGGATGGCTTCTTCATCAATGCTTCTGATAAGGAATGAACCATTGTCATTGCATTTCTCCACTGTATATGGTCCTAACCATCATGTCCTCAGCTTCCCTTTGAAATCCTTGTATCTGGAGTCATACAGCAACGCCCAATCTCCCAGTTGGAATTGCTTTTCCTTAAGGTGTTGGTCATTCCATATCTTCCTCTGAAGTTGAACTACTTCTGAGTGGAGGAGGGCATGCATTCTGTGTTCATCTAACCCATTCAACTGCAATAACCTTTCACGTTGAGCATGGCTGAGATCTAGGTCCAGTTGAGCTACCACCCTCAATGTGTTGTACTCGAACTCTATTGACAGCAGAGCTTTCTTCCCGTAGACCAGCTCATAAGGTGTGAAACTGGTTGTGGTCTTCCAAGTGGTGTTGTAGGCCCAAATGGCCTCAACCAGGCAATCTGCCCAATCCTTTCTACTGCTGCTCACCACCTTAGTCAAAATCCCTTCCAATGCTTTAATAGTGACTTCCACTTGCCCATTTGCTTGAGGATGATATGGGGTGGAAGCCCTGTGCTTGATCTTGTGATGAGCGAGCAACTCTTCAATTAAGTTAGAGGTGAACTAGCTTCCTTGATCGGTGACTAACTCTCTTGGGTAGCCAAACTTGTAGAAGATATTTTCTCTTAAAAACTCAGCCACATTTTCTTCTGTCGCTACTTTGATTGCCTTTGTTTCTGCCCACTTTGTCAGGTAGTCGGTGCACACAATGATGTAAGTCCTTTGCCTTGAAGGAGGGTTGATAGGACCCACAAAATCCATGACCCACTTCTCAAATGGCTCGAAGGTCACTTGAGGTTGGATAGGCATTTCATCCCTTGGAGTCGGTTTCCCCATCCTCTGACATCAGTCACACTGGCTGATGTATCTTCTGACATCTTGATGAAGAGTGGGCCAATAGTAACCTGCATGTAGAATTTTGAAGGCAATCCTCTTTGCTGCAAAGTGGCCTCCACAGGGTCCATCATGATAGGTTAGGATAATGTCAAAGACTTCCTCCTCCCTAACACAATGCCTCAAGATCTGATCTGGGCCAATTTTGAACAGGTTGCCCCCGATCTAAGTGAATGGGGCACTCTTCCTCACAATTCTTCTCTTCTCCTTTGAGGATAGATGCAGAGGGAACTGTGCTGAGACCAAGTAGTTTGCTATATCAGCAAACCACGGAGAGAGTACTGAGATAGCAAACAGATGTTCATCTAGCATCTGGTCATCCACTATTCCTTCTTCACCTGTAGGAAAATCCAATCTAGACAAGAAGTCAGCAACAACATTTTCTTTACCTGGTTTGTCGACAATAGTCAAATCAAATTGTTGCAACAAAAGTAACCATCTAATGATACGAGCATTTACATCAGGCTTATTCATTAAATATCTAATCACAGCATGATCAGTATGTACAAATGTTTGATAACCAGTGATGTAGTGTCGGAACTTGTTCAGGGAATGGACTACGGCCAGGAACTCTTTCTCGGTTATAGTATAGTTCATTTCTGCCTTGGATAGGTTTTTGCTGACAAAGTATATGTTATATGGAAGTTTCTCCTCAACGTGTCCTAAGGTTGCCCCTATGGCTCTGTTCGAGGCATCGGTGTGGATGTGGAAAGGTAGGGCCCAGTTTGGGCCTCTCAAGGTCGGGGCGGACACTAACTTATCTTTCAACTCATTCAGAGCCCCTTGACAGTTGTCAGTCCATTTAAACTCAACATCGTTTCCTAAGAGGCAAAACAATGGTGAGGCTAGCTTACTGAAATCTTTAATGAATCTTCTATAATATCCTGCTAAGCCTAGGAAACTCCGAACATCTCTTACCTTCTGAGGAGGTGGAACCTTTTTGATGATAGCAATTTTGTTAGGATCCACCTATAATCCTTGCCGAGAAATGGTATGACCTAACACGGTCCCTTCAGTCATCAAGAATTCACATTTTTCAGGACTGAGGGACAGGCTCATCTCAATGCACTTGTTTAAAACTTTTCACAAGCTGGACAAGGCTTCTTGGAAGTTAGATCCGTAAGGAGTAAAGTCATCCATATATATTTCCACTAAATCATGAACTAGCTCAGCAAATATGCTCAATACGGCTCTTTGGAAAGTAGCAGGAGCATTGCATAGCCCAAAGGGAAGGAATCGGTAGGCAAAGGTACCCCATGGAAAAGTGAAGGTGGTCTTATCATGGTCCTCCAGGTTGATTTGGATCTGATTTTACCCACTGAACCCATCTAGGAAAGACAAGAACTTCTTCCCTGCTAGTCCATCCAACACTTTATCTATGAAAGGCAAAGGGAAGTGGTCTTTCTTGGTCGCTTTGTTCAGTTCTCTATAATCTACACAGATTCTCCACTTCCCATTTTTCTTGGGTACCAACACCAGAGGGGAAACCCATTCGTTGTCCGAGATGGGGTAGATGAATCCTACATCCAACATTTTTTGTAATTCTTCTTTAACGATGTCCTTAAGGGCCGATTCATTCTCCTCTGAGGCTTCCTGACTGGCTTACAATCCTCTTTAAAGTAAATATGATGGGTACAGACCAAAGGATGGATTCCTTTCATTTCCTTATAGCTCCAGGAAAAAGCCTCCAAATGGCAGTTCAAAAGGCTACATAGCTCTTTTTCCTGAGAGGGAGAGAGAGAGGAGCTGATCTTTAAAGTTCTTTCAGGGCCAAACTCCACATTCTTAACTCTGGGAGAGGTCAGATCAGTCACACAGAGGCCCATTAAAGCACTGGCTTGGGTATCTTCCACCAACTCTTCTAAGGATAGTGCACTGGGAGGAGGATTTTGGATTAAGTTCTCAATCAAATCATCCTCGGTTTGAAGACCTCCCCTGGTGGCCTCCACTATGCACAATGGTGCAGAGTAGACCTCATCCTCATCTCCTTCTTCCAACCACAGTGGTAAGTCATGTTCTAGCAGAGGTTGGGCAGGAGGGTATAGGACCAGCTATTTGGACATAGGCCCATTCTTGATGGTCATGCTTCTAGCTCGACAGCTGATGTAAGCATCCGTAGTAGCTAGCCAAGTCCTTCCCAAATGAGGGGGTATCCAGTGATTTTTGCCTTTGGCTGAAGGACTAAGAAGTCCGCAGGGTACTCTCAAGAGTCAATAGAGACCAGGACATCTTCCACAGTCCCTTCTGGAGTCACGGTGGAGCAGTCTGCCAACTGCAGTACTGTCGAGGTCTTCCTTAAGGAACTCTGAAGGTTGAGTTTAAGCATAGTGTCCCTGGTCATCACATTAATGGCAGCCCCTAGATCAATCAAGGTGTGGGGGATGATGGTGCCATTGATGTGAACGTCAACTACAAGCCTCCCAGGGTCCAAATACTTTGGACAGATTACTTGCCCCAACATAAGATCGGACAGTTGTCCTATGACATTGATAGTTGAGGCATCTATCTTTTTCCTGCCCAGGTGCTTGAAACACTTCTCCTTAATCAATTTGTTGTATATCAGTACATCTTTTATGGCCTGGAGAAGTGGTATTTTCACACACAACTGCTTGAGTTCTCCCAGAAGCTCAGTCTCCTCTGGGTTAGGTTGCGTGGTAACTGTTAGTCGCTCAGGAAAGGGTGGAAGGGCCTTGGGTTCACTTTCCTGTTTCTCTTCCTCCTCCTTCTAGGGGAGTAGGTTGGCACTCTAGAAGGACCTTCCAATATCGCAGGTTGATCTCCTAGATCTCCACAGCATAGGTAGGGCATGTTTTCTCCCCAATATACACCTGTTGGGCCTGTCTGTTGTTGGGGTTCGGGTTCGGTTAAGCAGGCATCTGGGGTTGTCTTGGAGGAGCAGGAGGTAATGGTTGTGGTTGAGCTGGTGGTGGAGGAAAAATGGCAAGAGGAGGGTTGTATTGGGGCCTCCACCCCGGTTGATGTGCATTCCACTGAGGTTGTGGCTGGGCATGTGAGTGAAACGAATGAGAAGTAGGTTGAGTATGGTATTGAGATGGATAAGACCACGGAGGAGGTGTGGACCATAGAGGATGAGTAGGGGGGCCCCAAGAAGGTATATGAGCGGATTGGTTGGGGTTATAATAAGCTTGGGATGTCCCTTGCATCCCCTGATGGTAAGGTATGGGCCCATGTTGCCTCCTTTGGTTGAGGAAGTAGAGAGGTTCAACAGTCGTCTCAGTCCCTAGGTACACGGCTTTAAATCCGAGCAAGGTAGGGCATTGGTTGGTGGGGTGGTCTTCCTCACAAATGAAACATACCTCTACTGAGTGCAATGGACACTCATTCTTAGGGTGCTTCCTCGTGCATATAGGACAAAAAATGTCCAAAGCCCTCTCAGCTTCCTCTTTCTTTTGCTGAATTCGGAACGTATCAAGTTGCATGGCAATAGTCTGTCTCATTTCACTTTTGAGGTATTCTATCTGATTAGAAAACTCATGCTTGGAGAAGGTGGTACTAGCTAAAAGTGGATTCCCACTACCTCTCTTCCGGGCTGGCCTGGAATGGTTTCTAAACACAATCTTTATCTCCTCATAAGGTAGTTGGTAGATGTCCCCTCCAGCCAGCATTTGAAGGGTATCTAGAATGTCTTCAGGGACTCCTCGGAGCAGAACCAGCTTCAGAGATTCCGAGTCAAGTGTGAACCTGGCCCATTTATAACTAAGTTGGAACCTTTCCTCGTAATCTTCTAAAGACTCGTCACTTCCCATGGTCATCTGAAAGATCTCTCCCTTGGTTTCCTTGGACCTACAGTAGTCCCGGTATTTGGTGTTAAAAGCTTGCTGCTGATCCAGGTGGATGTTGGTGGCCACCCACCTATCCCATTTGGACCCCCACAATTGTCCCTTTCAGCTTTTTCAGTTTCCTAAATTGTACCACAGTTTACTATTTTTAGCAGTTTTTCGGGTCCTAAACTTCCAGAGTCGTTTTGAGGCCCTAAACGACGTTTTTTGGGAAATCTGGGGGCAACATGGGTCCACGGACCATGTTTCCCTTCCCAAAGTGTTAGTTCTCGGATAGATCTTTCTAACGAGCTATCATACGCGTCAAACGGAGATCGTATGCCAAAGTTACGACCCCGGGAAATTAGTGTACCAATTTACCCAAAACGGGGCCCACAATTTGGCGTTTCATCTTCTAGGGGTAGGTTTTGGAATGTGAAGGGTTTTCCATTGTTTCTCAACAATAAATAGGCCTTCGAGCCTTATTGTAACACAGTTTGGAACAGTTCAGAGGCATGTAGCCACACATCTCTTCTCAGAGATAAGCTGCCATCGCCCTAGCTGGTTTATTTCCAGTTCTGGTTGTAAGCATATTTCAGTATTTTCCATTAATGAAATGAAGTATTATTTCCGCTGCATCTTTGTGTATATGGTTATCTCTGTATTTTATTGCGTTCTTGTTTAAATCCGGATCATGAACTATAATGAAAACCTCATTATTCAAGGATTAGGGGTGGAAATATATGTGTGTGTGTGTGTGGAGCTTTCCACCCCTCATCCACAAATAGTGCATGCAACTAACCACCATAAAACAACTTGAAGCACCTGCCTCCCAACCCCTCTAAACGGTCCTATCACCCAAGGATATCGTTGCTCGTGACATGAAAACCTCCTTCAGTGATGGTTTCTACAACCCATTGCTTACCCACCACTCATCAACCATCATTTCCACTTCTCTATAAGTTATTGCAATGCAAAGGGGTTAGGAACATATCTTACCACTTGTGTGAGGCCATCATAACTACTCTTGTTCACCACCAAGGGTTTTAGTTTTTGTTTATTTAATATGTAGTTTGATTTTTTATTTATATTAATTTTTTATTTATATTTCCTATATATATACATATATATATTCCCAAGGAAAATTCGTAATTTTATTAATGAAAACTAAATTACATGTTATAGATGCTTGAAAGCATTCCATCATCTAGTCAATGACTGATGATCATAAATTCATACAAAATAATAAACTAGTCGAATGAAGAGAATAGATTAAATTTTTCTCCATTTCTTTTTTTCAACCTTTCGCCATTCTCCTTGAGATGGCGATGGGGAGACGATGGCTAGTTGATTTCCTTCTTTTATTCTTGGATTTCCTTATCTGTATCCTTTGCTTCTAATATCCTGGCTAGCTATGTCACAATGACTTGTAAATCAGTTGGTTCGTGGGATACTTCCCCCTTTCCTTCATTGTCTTGTGATTTCTAATTTTCCACATTGGGAGTGGGTACTTTTTTTGCTTCGCCCTCCTCGTCATCTAGCTCATTAGGTCAAAATTGCCATCTTTTGGGTTCCTTCCTTGGTTTCTTCTTCCTTCGTGGTTATTTCTTGGCTTCAGGGCACAAGTTATGTAGATGTCCTATTTGTCAGCATATTCAACATCTAAAGGTTGTGTTCTATAAATATAGGAGCTGAGTCCAATTCTACTTGTTGTGTATCAATTGTATGCAATCCCGCATGCCTTTACTGAGGTCCACTTATATGCATATTCGAGAAAGAGTGTAGATTTGTTCCTCCATTCTTTGTGTATCTATATTTATGCATCGTCCTAAAATATTCAAAATGCCTTCTAGCACTTGGTCATGCCAGAAGTGTAGGGGGAGGTTATGAAGTCTAATCACAACGGAATTTTTATACGGTCATGGTGTTTGTATCAAATTTTCGCAACCATGGGGTAACGAAAAGCCCCATAGACCCCTAAAACCATGGGCCTTCCTGAAGTACAATTTCTTGATCCTCCGATGATGCAAACTTTACGATGAAGAATCCTCTACAACAAAGATGTATTTCATATCCTTTTGTCCAATTTGTGAAGAGCCACTAGAATAGATCCATTGGTTTTGGCTAGAAACTATTAAATATGTAGATGATGGCTTGGGCTTCATAAGTTGTGCATAGAATGATTGTTTCTAAAATATATATGACCAATTATGGAACGTAATTCACTTGTTCCACTATGTATGGACTTGGAGTGTTAGCAATTTGTCCTGGCCATGTTGTAGTTGTTGGATCTCCTTATTGATCCAGGTGGATATTGGTGGCCACCCACCAATTCCACTTGGACACTCACCATTGTTTCTTTCAGTTTTTTAGTTTCTTTATTTGTAGCACAATTTACTATTTTTGGCAGTATTTTGGGTCTTGAACTTCAGCAGCCATTTTGAGGCCCTAAACGACAATTTTTTGGAAAACGAGGAGCAACATGGGTGCATGGATCAATGCTTTTCATCCAAAGGTTGTAGTCCTCGGATAAATCTTTCTAACGAGGTATTGTGTGTGTCAAACAAAGATAGTATGCCAAAGTTATGACCTTGGGAAGTTGACGTACTAATTTACCTAAAACGGGGCCCATAGTTAGCGCTTCATCTCCTAGGGTTAGGGTTTTGGATTTTTAGGGTTTTCCATGGTTTCTCAACAATAAATAGGAATTCGAGCTATAGGTTTTAACTTCGTACAGAAATTACCTGCATACGAATTCTAAAATGCAGAAAATAAACAATGTAAGAGCATAACACATAAAACAAATATACATAGATATTTTCCACTAGATCCCAAAACCGGGACTACTAGCTTGATTTTTCATTATATTCCTTTCAATGTTACAATACATATATATACATGCCGAAGCATCTAATACCATGGACCGAAAACCATCGCATCCAAAACCATGTGCGAGAACCATTCACAAAACAATAAGTAGGTCCACCCAACCTAATATAGGGTCCAAAAAAAATTTCCCAGGGGCGGTGACTCGAACCTCGTAGAGGGGGGGTACTCACCCCTCTCAAACCCCTATGACCCCCCCGCTGCACAATTCGTGCAACAAAGAGGGGGCTTCTCCCCCCCTCTAACCCCCCCATTAACTAGGGAGGCTAGTCGTGGAAAAAGATACAACACAACCCAACACGAGTCTCATTGTAAGACAATTCAGAGGCATGTAGCCACCACATCTCTTCTCAAAGATAAGATACCATCGCCCTAGCTAGTTTTTGTCCATATGTATTTGTAAGCATATTTTAGTATTTCACATTAATGAAATGAAGTATTATTTCTGCTGCATCTTTGTATTTATGGTTAAATCTGTAATTTGTTGCATTCCTATTTAAATCCAGATCACTTGTAGAATTTTTTTGTAGAAGAGACCACCCTTGATATGTTCCTTGTATGGTTTTGTACACTTAGGTAAACATGATCCGATAATCTCACTTACTTGCTTTGACTTACTTGGTCGGCAACTCTGCCTCCCAGTATTAGATTTAGGATAATGGTGGTTGCGGGATGAACGTTGTAATCTTGTAGACTCTGATTATCCTGCAGAGATTTGTCGCCATAGATCAAGTTTTGTAGATGCGTTGAATAACCCAGATTGATCATGATGTTCTACTTTAGTTGAAAAACCTTGTCCAGGGGGGATGTATGATACAATTTTAGTATCAGTGATATATGTCGCCTCGAAAGCCTCCAACGAAGTCTTCATTGTGGAATAATCCATATTGTGTTGCATGTTCTAATGAAAGAGGGTTGAGCCTCATAAAAGAGTTCCAGTGGGCATAGATTTGATTTTGATTCGACCTGGCCATGAGAGAAAAATTTTGGATCGAAAATGGATAGATCTAGAATAGATTGACTTTGCATTGTACTAGTTATCTGCATTCCTGGTGGTGCCTGGATGAAATAGATAGCCTCTTCGACGGAGAGAAAAATCTCAGTAAGTTGATAAGATCTCGTGGCAAGTGTAATCACAGATGCAGATATCCAAAACTAGACAGCGCAGAGGGTAGATCTGAGTGTGCATTGATGCGTCTCTACAGGTGTGTGTCTAACCCATAATAATAAGTCGAATAGAATATAGAAATTTTCCTCCCTTTTGCATATAGAAACCAAATCAAATCTATTGTCTGTAAGAAATGAGAGGGAGATCTCATGGATTATTGATCTATCTAGCTTAATGCAAAGGTTCTAGATGTGTCCATCTACATACTGGGCAAGAGATGCAATCCCATTGTCAACAATCTCCTCAAATACAGAGATCTCTGAAACCCTAGCTTTCTTCATCCTTTGAAGGTAAGCATAGTTTCAATTTGCATCATGGTGGAGGAGGGATCTATAGATGTTCTCTCTCTCGACAGATCCTCCGTCACAAATCTTCACCTTTGCCTCATGCCTTCCATTGCCGCATATCACGAACTCCTCGGATGCTCCATTATTGCAAATCTTCGCCATCACAGATCTATTTTGATATCTTCCTATCTTAATTCAATTCTCTTTGTTGTTGCCTTATATAGGTGTATGTGTGTGTGTGTGTGTGTGTGTGTGTGTGTGTGTGTCTATATAAATATATATATGTGTGTGTGTGTATATATATATATGTGTGTGTGTGTGTGTGTGTGTGTGTGTGTGAATTTAATAAATAATAAAAATTGTATATATACTTGAAACTCTATATTAAAAATTCATTTTTCTTGCATCCTCAAGGTTATTGGGCAAAGTAACATTATATATTCCTCATACAAAGGTGGTTTTTTTACCATGTTTAGGAAATCTCATAAAAGCATTGAAGGCATCTACAACCATATTACTTAGTAATTCAACCTATATTCTCATAAAAAAAATTCAAGAGTTATATGGGCACTAAATTGCTCCTTGAGGTAGGTGTTAGAAGGGGGCATAATTGGACGCTTCCATGAACAAATTTCAACAAATCAAAAGGAATTATTTCAGTTATATTGTAGCAACATATCAATTCTAGAATTTGTTTCAAACTTTTGGTTTAATTTAGAATCCCCCGAATCCCTACATATATTGGCCTTTAAATTATTCTTCTACCTAACTTTTATAAGCCCATATCTCACTCATCATAAGTTGAATTGGTGCCAAGGGAAAGGCACATGGAAGATGGTGTGAAACAATATAACATGAAGGCAACACTTAGGTCTCCATAAGTTCCACAACACCTAAGTCAAAGGAAAAGGCTTCATAACACTATGACTAAGTGATCATTTAGTCTCTTTGCATCATGGCTATCTTTCTTAACCTTGAGTTTAGTGGGAAAGACGAATTGGCAGTCTTTTCAGTATATATATTACTTAATTTTCACTTGTTTCTCTTCCTAAAGGACCCCACATACTCAAAAAAATAAAAACGCAAAAAACCCCAAAAACATTAAAAACAAGAGGTTGGGATCCATCCAACAAGAGAAAACAAAAATATCTAGTTATTGTACTTGCATATATACATATATGTTATATGTGAATCTATGCACGAAGTTGGGTTACACTTTTTGGCAAGAAAGGGCACATTTTGGGTGTAAAACAACAACTTGATCAAGCCATTTTAAGTATTTGATTGAGCAATCTTTTAACCTTTGATCGAGTTGTTTGAGGGCCTAAATATAGCTTGATCAAGCATTAAAACAAACCCTCGATCGAGCTCTTGTGTAACCCGAGTTTATCTAGGAGCTTGATAACACCTTAAAGCTAGATTGAGCATCTGTTTAACCCCATTAAGGGCTCCATCAAGCTTTTCTTAAACCCTTAATCGAGCTATTTGAATTTTATAACTCAGGTGCTCGATAGAATTTTTTAAGTGCTTGATTGAACTCTTGTGGTCCTAAAAATCACAATTTTAGTAGCCTTGTTCTAGATTTCTTTGCAACACCATTTTTTACCATAACGCACTTAGGGCGGAATTTGTAATTAAGTTGAGGAGTTGATCATGTTGGATTCGTGAAGGAATCCTCTATCTAATGACATATGAGTTTCACATTTTTGAATTCACGTGATATTTTTCATCTATTTTCTTTTAAAAGTAATGTTTGAAATTTTTTGGATATTTTCAAAGGTGTTGAATAAAAAACCAATAACATAAAATATACACAATGAAAAAAATTCAAAAGATACTAATATCTCATTTACGAGTCCTTTTCAAAAGGGTACTCTTGTTTTTTCAATTTACTTAAATAGTTGAAAAAAAACTTACTTGAACAATAACAACATAATTCTTTACAAATTGTCTTTCTACCCTGAATCAAAATTCATAACTCTTATATGAATTTTGAAGGTTTCAATTTGAGAAAATAGTAAAATTTTGAAACTTCATCCCCACATTTAGCCAATAAGTGTAAACTTATATTCATGAATTCACCCATTAATTAGATACATTTAAATTTTAGTTTTTTTAACAAAGAGACATGATTGTAAAAGCAATACATGATCTTACCACATGGATGGTTTGGTATTTTCATTTATGCATCAACAAACTTTTAGAATACTAACAATTAAAGCTAGGGAATTCACATGAGCGGTCCCTTGAAAAATTGTCTTTCCTATATGAATTGAGTGAGTTCTTGATTCAAATTGGTTTTACTATATATTTTCAATCCTTTGAACCCTGAATAGTTTAATCCAAATTAGAATACTACACTACTTAGGTAATATCAACCAAAATCCATTGTGGTGGCCTTAAGCCCCTTCCTTTGCACATGTATCCCATTTTCATCTATGAAACTTTAAGATCCTGAAAGAGTTAGTGATGAGAAAGGGCCAACCCCTCCTTTAAATTGTATGGAGAACTCATTGTTCCCTTAAAGTGGTGTATGCCAACTCACTCAACTTATACTAGTTACAAGATAAAAGATATGTGCCTACTCAAAAGGACCTTCATAACCGATTGGTAGCTTGCTTGCTTAATTATCTAGATTGAAATCATAAAACAACACATAGTTAAAATACCAAAACTTGCATTAATCCACCCAACATCTTGATAATCTTATTTTGAAAGCCAATTACCATTTTTCCATAGCTATAAAAGCTTATTGAGTGGATGGAATTGAGATTTGAAACCCAATTTTTATACACAACTACCCAAATCATTTTCTTAGTGATTTTGATTATTTTTAGGGTAGCTTAAATCCATTTGAAGTGAAAACACTTTCTATTCACAATCTCTAGTCATGTTAAATCGTGTTTCTATAGCTTTCCTAGGTATTTTTTAATCCTAAGTTTGATAATTTTACACAAGCCATTTACTATTTAATTGGTTTCAAACTCAATAATTGACCTCAATAATATAATATGTTTAGACTATCTTTCCAATGTCACAAGTATGTGAACATATTTTTGTTCACTTATTTTAGTTCACGGATTTGAAAATCAACAAGCTCATTCTCACAACTCCTTCCCCAAAAAAAAACATATTGTCCTTTTTGGCAAACTACGTAGCTAAGGGAGGACAATATCTATGTTGGGCGGTCCTAATAGGCCATGCACAGAAGTCCTCCACCTCTCTTGCTTCCCCTTTTCATCACCTTAAACACAATACCATCTAAGGTATATGTAGCTTATGACTTGTGCTAAGTTACTAAAGAGATTGTAATTAGCCTCACTACAAGATAAGTGGGATTTATCTCACTAGATCATTCTTTGTAATAACAAACACTAAGGGATTTATTAGTACTTCCACATTTTAAGTATTTTATAAAGCTAACATCATTCTACCTATTCATATAAGAATCCTAGTAATGAAAATTCCACAAGAAATTCAAGGAAAACCTAATGATACACAAAATTAGTTGATTTATCCATATATAACACACCAAATAAAAAAATACAAGAGGATAAATGAAAAGAGGACTATGGGAGATATGAGAAGCTTGATAATCCTTGGATAAGGTCTTATTTTATACATAATTTGTTGAAAGTAAAAATTCTCATTCAGTACAAAATTTATAAATAGATGTTTGAGGGCATTTATGAATGACATTATTCTAAATATTTATTT
>APFE030983676.1:82247-105433 GCA_000404065.3 Pinus taeda
ATCTACAGAGCAACCTCATCTCATTCACCTTATCCAACCCATCTCCACCTACGCTACCAAAGTCCACCAAACCCTAATCCGTATCCTTGTTTTGTAAGCAAAGTGAGCATTTTCCTTGAGCAAATCCAACCATCTTGAAGCCTTTGACGTAGCGTTAGATAATTGCACCTCCTCTATGCCTTATTCCCAGTCAGACACCTTTCCCGCACTTCATTCTACCTTTCTTACCTCCTTCTAATATTTCGGCTTGTTTCCTATAGTAAAACATGGCATTGTTTAGTAGAACTAGGACATCTTGTAGTACTACAAGAAACCTTGTAGCATCCTATTTTAAGCCTGAATTGAGAAGAAATGGTCATCTGAGCTTAGGTTAGGCCTCCACTTGTCTTCCATACCCTTGAATCTAGTCCATACCTTTTTCCCCATACCCGTCTCCCTTGCCAAATAACAAGTTGGAAATTAGCATTTGCATTCATAAAATTAAAAATCCAGAAAGGATTTTTCTGCAATTTCTAAGTTATCCCATGCATGCAACAAATGTAATAGTTCTTAGATAAAATTCCATGCGCAATTAGTCCAGGTCACTAAATGTTATAAACAAGGTTAAGTTAGGTTTGTTTTGCAAGAAAAATGTGTATATGCTTAGCTAGATGATTTCATGTCACTTTATAGCACCTTCCAATTCAACACTTTCATTTCCTAGAGTAGGCAGCATTGCCTTTTTGCATTAAGGATAATTTTCCCTTTTCCATTTGGTAGTCAAACTCCTTCTAGTCAATAGAAGATTGGTTTCAAAATCCCTAGTGGTCCATTTCCCCAATTGAAAAGTGACAAGAGTAGACCGTTGCATCTACTGTGTATATAATATTGTCACTTCCAAGTTTGTATGAACCCCAGGTTGATAAAGTAAATTTGGTAGCCCTAAGAGTTGCAACATTCTTGCTGCAATACTGGTGCTCATCAATGGGATATGTTGACAACCTTCACCAGGGTTATGAATGCTCATTGGTAGCAGAGAAAGGTGAGTGGTACTGATTTTTTAGTGCGTAATCTACCCATTCCCTTATGTTGTGGATTTTGCGAGTGTTGATGGTGCTAGAAGTGCCAACATGTCAAGGGGATCTCCCTGGTAAGAAGTCCCAACTAGACCTCAAACCGTTTGGAGTAGGAGTCCCAACAACAAGTAGTACAGTAGTGCCTTGACTGTGGTAGTGCATAGAGGTAAGTATGATAACTTTGTCAGAAGCAACTGTGTGATGTTGCAGTGAGTCAAGTGAGATGGATGGGGGTTTTAACACACGGCGTGGGAGGAAGTGTGCTCCTTAGAAGTTTGTAATAGTACACGGCCTGAAAGGAACACATGAGTGGAATGACATCATAAGTTGGATGCGGAATAGTCCACAATCCAAAGTGACAGGTTAATCTAACAACACGTCTCAAACAATATTCATACAATTGCATACAAAATAGTTCATACACAAATGTGTAAGTTAAATAACATACTTTGCTAAAGTAACCAGAATAATCAAACTACAATAACAACATATGCATGAAAACGTGTTGGATCGGTTATATTATTAAGTGAAAGTTCCATCAATACATACACCATTGGTAGCCACTAGCCCCAATAGTGGAAAATTATAGTCAAGACCATCTTCTCCTCCAAAGAGATGTACTTGCTCTACGCTATGGAGAAACCAAGGCTCTTCACAATACTCTCCAAGCCTTCTAAGAAATGCTTAGCCAGAAGCTTGGATCCCAACAACATTTTCTATGAGTTATGAGGTTCTATTTATAACAAAGTGTGGGGTGACCCTTGACATTTCCCTTTGTGACTCTTCAACTTCTTTACAAATAACTCTTTACACTACATAGTGATTGTTCACATTCCACTAATGACACTTGGAATTTCACTTACAACATATTTACAAATAATATACATTTTCCACATGTACCAATGTGAGACAAAATAGGCTAGAGACAACCTAACAAGGAAAAACACTATGACTCTAGATCTTGGGGAAAGACCAACTCAAAAATATCCACTTGATGCTTTCCGATCACGTACTAATGCCAAGCTTGGTACTGCATGATGATGTCCCAAACTAATTGATGGTGTCTTTTGATAGAAGCCTCTTGCCTCCATAGCATCTAGGTATATGGTCTTGGAACCTATGTTCATCTTATTCTGAGGCATGTTCAACATGGTGTTGGCCATCATGGGACAACCAATGTACTTCTCCATGTTATGTGTGCCCAGCTCCAAGTCATCTTTGGTGGCCTCTCGCCTTAGCTGCTCCATGTACCTGTCGATCTCTAGCTAGACTTGGTTCTTGTGTTTAGCATCGGTGAGGGAACCTACATCTGTTCACTCTTTTCCTCAATTGTTAGATTTTTTGGCTCATCAACTTGTATTGGCATTGTATGCTATGTCATTGCTCCTTACCTTTTTTCTTCTTCCTGATTCTGCTTCTTTTCCTTTTCTTTCCTTCTAGGCTCCCATCCTTCCTTCGGTTGTTGTTCTTCTTGCTGCAAGTACTTCTTTTCTTTCTTCCTCCACTCTTCTGTCTATGTCCTCTGCTTCCTTTCTCTTCTATTGTCAAATCTACCTACATGAAGATTGAATCCTCTTTTGCTCTGCAACTTTGTTCTCCCTTTATTATGTCAACAATTTCTTCTTTCCCTGATCTTGTACTGGATTGTTGCCTTCTGCCACTACTACTAGTCTTGATGCCATGTTAGTGTTGATTCCTATTCTATAAATAGTTGGGCATCTGCATATATATTAGCAAGTAAATTTGCACTTTCTCAACTACTTCCCTAGTACTTCTTTCCCTAGTCACTCTTGAAACAACTCTCTTTGGTGCCATGGTAAAATGACTATTGGAGAGAAGTGCTTCACAAGTGTTGTATTTGTGGGACAAAACAAACACTCATGGAAAGCAAACATTAGCTCTTACAAATCTAACTTCACAACATAATCAAGCAACAACCAAGGCATCTAATGAGAGGAATTGTGCAGTTTTGACTGATAGGAGTGACTGACTAACTGTGGGAACTACACACTACGCATTCCTAGTAGTTAATGTGGAAGCTTAATGACTGTAATTTTGCAATGCGCAATTCAGTACAGGTCAGGGCCTGGGAAAGACTACGCATTGCGCAGTTTCAATGACCAAGCTGGGAGATTGGCTCTTGGAACTGCATAGTGCACAGTTGGAGCCAGCCCAAGACATTCTTAGCACAATTCCAAAAGCCAAGGCAAAGGCCTTGACCTCCCAGATTGTGCAGTGCATGCAGTGAAGTGTGAGATCTCGGTAGGGGGAGCCCAGATCTGTCTATGGGGAGTGTGAAAGCAAGAAGATATGAAGGATGATGTAAGGATGAGTGTAGATCTGAATAAGTGTAGATATCTACATGTGAAACAAGTGTGATAATCGATTAACCTAAAGGAACATGAAGCATGTGAAGGGAGTCGCCGCAATAATGACTGTTGGTACAAAACGAGAAAAATCATGTGACACTTGAGAAAGGCAATCTATAACTTGAAATAACACTTCTACAAGCTAAAACAAGTTAAAACGTTAGTAGTCATTCAACAAAATGAGTGAAACAACACTCTCACAAGCTAAACAACAATAGCGACAAAAAAAGCAGCAAAAGGCAATAAAAACGAGATTCACCCTGAAAAGTGATGATAATGCTCTGAAGGCTCCAAAATTTCACAAACCCAGCTAGCAACCTGTCTTCAGCTGGGAAACTATGAGTCGAGAAATGCATTGTCATCGCATTCAGCCAGTTATAGAACCATTTGTTGGCTTGTTGGGGCCTGACCCAGGTTCAGAGGTGATTTAGCCAAACAAACCCCGGTACTACTAGCCCTTTCAGTAATAGTCCATGGAGCGCGAATTGAGGTCTCACCCGAAGTAGTATGGGAGGGTGCTAGAACCAGGTTTCCACACCCTCGAGATGTTTGATGAGTTCAAGTGGTCTGCGGTTTGACCCTACGTGCACGTCACTATGTGCACTTACCTGTACCTCATAGCCTGAGATGTTGCCTTCGCATAGCCTTACTCGGGAGACGAACATTGTTATTACCCAAGTCCTTACTAGTATTCCACCATTAGTTGATTAACTTAGCTTACTTGCATGTGTAAAGTATACTTAGCAATATAAATCATTCATACAAGTGCGTGCAGTAAATAAACAATATATTTGCAATTGATATCAAACATGTAATAACTCAAGAACAGATACACAAAATTTGGATAAAACTTCTCTTTATTATTATTTTCTTCAGCTACAGACTCGACTCTGCCCTACGCACTCAGCTGCAGGGGTAATCGCACTCAGCTATAGACAACTAGGCCTCTGCGCACTCAGCTACAGAGCCTTCTCCTACTCTACAACCCAAAGACACACTTAGACGCTTATGACTAAATCCCTTAGACTTATTCTCTATCCTCTACTTCGCTCTCTTTTACACCTAGAGCCTCGCTCTATTTATACAATCCCATGGTCCATGGACCATGGGTAGGCCGACATTACATTACAAACTAGGGCGAACAACCCTATGACACTAACATACTTCTGTGCCAGCAATTCGCGGGGCTTTACAACATTATTCGGTCAAAACATGGGCTTTTAGCCCCAAAAAATGCCTCGGGGGGATTCCATGCCCAACAGATGGCAATGTGTCACCTTCAGGAAACTAATATCCCTACCTCCTACAGATGCTTTTCCTCTTAGCTTCTTGCTTTTCGAGAAAACTATCATGCACTACCTAAAAGGATTCCACAGTTTTGGTGACCTAAATTTAAATAGAAACACAACAAATTATAGATATAACCATCAATATATAGATGCAACAAATATAACACTTCATTTCATTAATATCAAATAATCAAGTATGATTACAAACAAAATGGAAATAAGACTAGCTTGGGTTATGGTAGCTTATCTCTAAGAAGAGATGTGGCATCTACATGCCTCCGAATTGTGTTACAATGAGGCTAGGAGGCCTATTTATTATTGAGAAACAATGGAAAATGCTAAACATCCAAAAACCTAACCCTAGGAGATGAAGCACCAAAACTATGGGCTCCATTTGGGTAAATTGGTACATCAACTTCCTCAGGTTGTAACTTTGGCATATGATCTATGTTTAATGCACACAATACCTTGTTAGAAAGATCGATTCGAGGACTAGAACTTTTGAGAGGCCAACATGGGTCAAAGACCCCTGTTGGCCCCAATTTTCCAAAAAAAATGTCGTTTAGGGCCTCAAAACAGCTTCAGAAGTTCAAGACCTGAAAAACTGTCAAAAATAGTAAATTGTGCTACAACTAAGGAAACTAAAAAACTGAAAGATACAGTGGTGGGTATCCAAGTGGAATAGGCAGGTGGCCAGCAACATCCACTTGGGTCATCTAGGAAGGACCGGGTAACTCTCTGGTTCATGCACTGAGCAGTTTCTCAACACAGTAGGTTCTCCGCAATTTATGGGGTGAGGGGTTCAAGCTGCCTCTCATGCTCTCATTAGGGGATTTTGACGTCTAAAATGGGCCTCCTAAGGAAATTATAAAATAATAGTGGAAATAATAAAATAAGATTAGATTGCATCATCAAATTTTAGAGGGAAGAAAGACAAAACTATTTTTTCAACTCGCAATTTCAACTTATCTCCGTATGGGTTTATTCAAATTTCGAGCAGAAACACTCGTTGGATGCAGAATTTGATTCCTCATCCAAAGAGTACCCTGTTGCATGCTTTCAATGGACCTTGCTACTCGAAAAATGAGAAATACATGAAAAATGAGATTGCAATCAAGTTTTTTCATGTATTTCTCATTTTTCGTATAGTAGGGCCCATCAAAAGTATACGACATGGGTAGTCCTTGGATGAGGAATTAAATTTTGCATCCAACAAGTACTCCCACTCAAAATTTGAGTAAAAATATAAGGAGGTAAGCTGAAAATACGAGTTGAAAAAGTAGTTTATTATTTTATTATTTTTTAATCTTTGTACTTTTTTACTCCAAAAATGGTGAATCAGCCTCCATGGTTGACATCATCATCTTGAATCTTAATAGTTCTTATAAATTTTATTTTAGTTGTACATTTTTCTTAGGAGGCCCATTTTAGACATCAAAAATCCCTTAATGTGCAGTTTCCCAGCTGAAGACTGACTGCTAGCTGGGTCTGCGCAATTTTGAAGCCAAAGCTCAATGTTGGCTTGAAATATGCATTTCCCGAGAGCAAGGCCAGTTTCCCTCAAGGATTGCACAGTTGACTAAGGCAAGCCTGGAACCAGGTTGAAACCAAGTCAAGAGATTGACATGTGGTTAGACAAAAAAGCAAGTAAACAAGCACAAGCCATAAAGAAAAAGATAAATCTCAATGAAAGCAAATGTACCTGGGTTAGTGTGAGATAAGCTGTTGGGATTTTATGATGGAGGCTCCGAAATGAAGCATAGGAAACATTTTGGAGGGCAGTTGTAGCCACTACAATAGTGGGGTATGCTATTGACTCTGTTGGGGCTATGAATGCTCACTAGTAGTGGAGTGACACTAGTGGCATTGAGATTACCTAATGCGATTTTATTTCCACCATGTTGCTAAAAAGTGAAGATTTAAATAAAAAGAAAAATCTTAAGTTGTTAGGTCCCTATACTACTATTGTAACCCCTTATTGTTATTATTACAACCCCTTATTATATTTTTGTGCCCATGTAGTCCCCATATTGTTATTATTGTGCCCCATAGAAGCCCACTACTGTTATCATTGTGCTCTTATATTATTATTGTTATGTCAGCTCTGATTATATTATGACCCCTTGGACTCCTATATATAGAAAGGAGGTCTTGTCATTTGTATCATCCAAGAATTGTTCATTTGTGTAATGTAAAGGAGGTTGCCCCCTCAAAGAGGCTTATTTCTAAGACGTTCATCTATCTTTTCTATCTTTTTGTGAGCTAGTTTCATAAAATTTGGTATCAGAGCTTTGGATTTTAGGGTTTCACTGCTCCAAATAGGTCATCATGAAATTTTTCGATATAACATTTTTTCTACGATGTTTCAGAAGCTAAAAAAAACAAATTTGAGAGGAAATATCACTAAACCTCGGGTCCAAATTTCAGATCTTGTCTTGCTATATTTTCTGCGATATGATCTAAGGAAGTTATGGTTTTTGCAGGCTCCATAATTTCATCTAAAACAGGTCATCGTGGAAGTTTCGCTATAACTTGTTCACTACGAAGTTACAGAAGCTAAAAACAAAACCCATTTGATAAAAAATTGGTCTGAACATCAGGTCCAAATTTCAGATCTTGTCTTGCTATATTTTAGGATATATGATCTGAGGGAGTTAGGGTTTTTGCAGACTCTCGAATTACATCTTAAACAAGTGACCTTGGGAAAATCGTCATAACGTTCTCTGTGAGCATCAGATTGAAATTTCGTAAGAAGTTATAGACGGAGGACGGATTGTAGTTTCTTGTTTATAGTTTTAAGATCCGAAGGTCAAAATAGTGACACGTGGCACTCCATACAAGTTCGCTCTTTTGAAAAGGTATATAATTAGGTCATCTTGGGAGATTGTGCATAGCTCTTTCTTGGAGAATCCAATTTCGATCAGACTGGTGGCATTGGAAATAGGACATAGAGGGTTACTACAGATCATGATTTTAGAACTGGAAAATCTGAAATTACAAAGTTATAGTCTTTTCAAGATCGAGCACCTAAAATCAAGAAAAGGCAATATGAGGAAGTTTGATGGCAAGGATCTGGTAAATTGGATACTACAGATGGAGCAATATTTTGATTTACATGAGGTGCAACTGTTACAAAAGGTACGTATTGTATCTTCATATTTAGAACCAGATCAATTTTTCTGGTATAAAGGGTTGTGTTCTCGTAAAGCACTTGTCACTTGGTCAATTTTCACAGAAGAAGTGATAGCACATTATGAGGATACAAAGAGTAACACCTTGTTTAGCCAATTGATAAATCTCAAACAAAAGGGTTCAATGGTAGAGCACATTGAGGATTTCAAAAAATTGAATATAAGGGTAAATGATATTATAGAGAAGAAAAGAATTGATGTTTTCATAGGGACTTTAAAGGATAACATTCAACACGAGGTTCGTCTTTGGAACCTGATTCATTGGAGAAGGCATTCAGGTTGGCAAGAAAAATTGAAAGCGGAATTATGGAAAAAAGGAATCCTACCACTCACAACTATAAATATGGAAGTGTTTTTTCTTCTAGCTTCCACAACCTACGAGGTTTACGTGACAACAATTGGAAGAAAAAAGAGAAAAAGGACTTTGTTACATTTGTGATAGAAAATACACTAAAGGTCATAAGTGTGTTGAGAAGAAATTATTTTACATAGATTGTGAAGAGGAGGAAGAAAAGGATCAAGAAACATCAAAAGAAGAGGATATACACCAGGAACCAACCCCAGAGAAAGAAGAAAGGAATCTGACCATATTGGCAAGAATTACCACTCCTCAAACTCTCAAGATAGAAGGACATATCAAGAAGAAAAATCTTCAAGAAGTGAAAGATCACATTGAGAAAGAAGAAATGAATCTGACCATACCTTGTAATGCATTGGCTAGAATTACCACTCCTCAAACTATCAACATAGAAGGACATAACAAGAAGAGAAATGTTCAATAAGTGAAAGATCACATTGAGCGTCAAGAAATGAATCCGACCATATCTTGTAATGCATTGGAAGAAATTACCACTCCTCAAAACTCTCAAGATAGAAGGTCATATCAAGAAGAAAAATATTCAAGAAGTGAAATATCACATCGAGCATCAACAACAAGTTCTCCAACTTTTAAAGGATAACACAACTTTGGTGTAGAATAGAATGAAACAACAGGAAGATCAACATCAAAGTGAAAGAAGTTTTGATGGAGGGAATTGGGTATTTTTATGTCTACATCTCAAGAAAGCTATTTATGAGAAGGAAATGTTGGCAATACTACATGCACTTAAGAAATTGTGACCTTACCTAATGGGAAGAAACTTCAAGGTAAAAATGGATCATGATAGTCTTAAATAATTTTTAGAAAAAATATTATCTTTAGAAGAACATAAAAAATGGATCACAAATATGTTGGGTTATGACTTTGAAATCATCTACAAAAAAGGGAACCAAAATGTTGTTGCAGATGCACTCTCAAGAAAGGATGAGGATGTGGAAGCATTGTTTTGTGCTATTTCTATTCTCCAACCATATTGGATAAAAAAAGCAAGGGATGAATGGAAGAAGCATGAAGAAGTGTGGCTACTCATTCAAAAGTTGCAAAAGATCATAGTTCAAACAATATTGCCAGAACTTGACAAGAAAGGAAAAATCGTATTGAATCATGGAGCAGTCACATAAACAAGAACCCGACAGCTACGAAATCGATCAATTTAAGAGTATCTCATCAACCCAAAGAACTTACCATTGAAGATTCCACAAGGGAGGATAAGAATTTTATACAGAAACATCGAGAACTACTCAAGCGTTGAGGAAAACACTTTTTGAAGGAGAGGGGCATGTTAGGTCCCTATACTACTAGTGTAACCCCTTGTTGTTATTATTACAACCCCCTTATTATATTGTTGTGCCCATGTAGTCCCCGTATTGTTATTATTGTGCCCTTACATAATTATTGTTATGTCGGCTCTGATTATATTATTACCCCTTAGACTCCTATATATAGAAAGGAGGTCTTGTCATTTGTATCATCTAAGAATTGTTCATTTGTGTAATGTAAAGGAGGTTTCCCCCTCGAAGAGGCTTATTTCTAAGGCGTTCATCTATCATTTCTATCTTTTTGTGAGTTGGTTTCATAACATAAGCTCACCAGAAATCCCAACTACAAGGATAAATAAGTCAAGGGAGCTAAATCCTATTTTTGAAGCAGCAAATGGCTCCGTTGGGGATATGGATGCTCACTGGTAGGAGAGTGACATTCGATAACAACTACTGTTGAGGGGTGTTCAAAATTTCATGTTTTATGAGTTTTCAGCCCATGAATTTGTTACTACAACACATTAGTCATCCCATGGGTATTTAAATCACGTAACCATATGCTAAGTCTCCAATCGATGCTAATTTCACCTCCATTATAAATTTTACAAACTAGGTCTTAGTGTTTAGTCACGAAATCCATACAAAGTTACCTTTTGAACTATTACATGAATAAAGGTTGTAAAGTTATCATCTTAATGCATTGTATATAATAATAATAATAATAATAATAATAATAATAATAATAATAATAAAAAGGTGAGAAACATAGCTAAAATAACCAGTGGAAAACATGAAATATCATTTTTTTAACTATCAATTAACATAAGAGATGATTTCTTTCTTCAATATGATAGAACTCTCTAATTTGAAACAAAAAACCATCTAAATATCTCATCCATTAACAAATAGACATTTTTTGAAGAACAACTTGTTTTCATATTATATTGTTTTAAAATTTGACATATATAGTAAGCCAAGAACTGGTAATACACAATCCATTAAAACCATTAAAATTTGAGTTATAAAACTCCATTATTTTTACAATTTATACAAAATTTATATCACAACATAGTTCCTTGAAGAGTAACTTAATTTCTCATAAGGCAACCTATTCGTCAGAAACTTGGATTATGTCCTTTCTGAAATTTTCAGAGTCTGCGGGAGGTGTATCTCCAGCTGCTTCCCATGCACGTACTTTCTGAATTGTTCTAAATCCTAGGAAGAAGTGCCAACTTATCTTCAATTAGGACCATCCGCTCCTCTATCTCTGCCAAGAGATGTAACAACCTATCTAATTTCTCATGGAGTGTTTCACACCTTCCTCTGCTACTGCGTGCAACACCCGCCATCGCAGAATTAACCCAATTTATGGCAAACAGTTTTAGGTAATGACCTGTGCTTAAAGTGAAAATTTCATTATATTCCCATTAATTATTTCACATTGTTTCTATATTAATTCTTCACTTTTACCCATTGCATCTCCAAAATATCATTTATGCCACAATTATATGAATCTAACATGAGTCCGGAGCTATCCCATTTGAGAGCTCCCTGCCATCTTTCATTTTAGACTCCATAACCCAATGTTAAGGCACAGGGTCTTTGTTCTTGGTTCTCTGCAGGGGAGAACCAACCCCATATGGAGCCAATGTTATGTACTAAAATTCACCCCTTTCTAACTTTATAAGGTGAAATTGTGAACTAAATTAATTAAATCCTTTAAATTTAAGGAGATTGTGGTAGATGGTATCATGTTAGCGGATTTGAGCAGTTGATTTATTATAGAAATGGCCCATTGGATCGGTTCATGCTCAAGATTTAACTTTATCGTAAAAATCCGGCAAACATAAGATCCAATTAACTCTCACATCCCTTGATCTTTCGATGTACAGTCGACTTCCTGATACTCTTCATCGCACCCAAACATGCGTGGAAGTTAGAGGCAGACTCTATGCTCGATGGATCAGGAACATCAAGACCGAGCTAATCCGATGGATAATGATTCACATAGGGTTGGAAAATGCATGATAGATAATGTTTTTTGTCGACTCAGTATCATCCTAGTCTTCTGATCCTATGAATATCAATGACTGTCAGGTTCTTACCTGTGTGGAGTTTAACCACGTACCTATGGTCAATGGGCGGGACCCATATTCTCAGTTGACGAGTTTGCTAGTCACTGCTCAATAGTTGTTGCATTGCATTATTTATCCTTGTAACCCTCATTTAACCTTAATGGCGCCAACCTTTTTCATTGCATTCATTTCTCCCTTTCTTCTACATGTCACTTCATGAACCCATTAATGGTGGAAGCTAACCTCTAAACAAGCACAACATGCATAATCCATTTCCATCTAACTTGCCAGTTACTTTCACTTACTTTTCTTTCGCTAAGCTGGTAATTTATTTGCATAAATTGATAATGTCTGAGTCTTCAGTTAAGGAAGCTTTGGTAAATGAGCTAGTCAGGGTTAAAGACACTAATGTTTGTCTTACAGATGTTCTCACTCTTAAAAGGAATTTAACCCTTTCCACCAATATAACAAATGACATATGCCTATTGAACTCTAGAGTCTTAGATGCCACCCCTCTATTCATTTTGATCCCAAATCCATTTTATTGCTCTCTAGGCACTATGAGAGTGAGCCACAAGTATTTTCTTTCAATCTAGTGATAAGGTTTTCTTGAAATTAGATGAAGAAATATTTTCCAAGATGTTAGGAATTCCTACCAAGGAATTGATATAACTGATAAGGGGTTAGACCAAGGAATTATTACTTGGGGGGAAGACGATAAATTAGACTTTCTGAAAACCTTATTCGAAAATCCCGATCCAAAGCTAAAGTTACAATTTCCCATACTGACACAATCACTGAAACTCTTTTTTCAAACACTAACTTCCCTTTTTTCCATTATCTTTGGGTTAGTAGATGATATAAAAATGGATGAGTCAGTCATCATAGTCATATGTCTCATCACTCTTCAAGTAGTTCACCAAGTGATTAATTTTCCTAAATATCTAACCTGAGCCCTCACAGTCGACCTGTTTACTGTTGTCCCATTTATCTCCCACCACCATTGTACATATTTAATCCATCTAGTCCTCTTCAGTTACCCCTCCTATTTTCTATCTACCAAGCTCCTTATGAGCATTATGGATGTTGATAATAAAGAGAAGAAAATTTTCAAATGGAATGATGTAATTTATCCTCAACATATTCCTTACTCATACTCCCAATATATGTATTGCTTTGCATATCCTCTAAATGTTAAAATAATAGAGGCAGTGTAGAAAAACCTATAGATTCACAAGCTCATGTAATCTACTAAAACAAGAGACAAGAATCTACTTCTACTATTTACGACAAAAGCCCATAAACATTGAGTAAACAATAATCAATAGAGGAAGAGAATCAAAGGCACATAACACAATAAATATATGTGGAAAGCCACAACTCAAAACCCCACTATCTATTTTGTATTAATTTGGAAATCAAGATAAAATTACAATGCTTGTTCCCTCTAGAACAATCCCAACGCTCAACAAATTCAATCTCCAACTCATAATCAAGCTCAAGGCCAAAGCTTAGCCAATTCACAAACTCTCCAAGTCTCTATCCCAATGTGTAATTCTTATGAAGGATAACTATTTAAAGGGAAATAAAGCCTCTAAAAGTAGCACAATCCATCAAGGATCAGTTTTTGATTGCATGCACTATTAGTGCAACTTAAAAAAAATCTAAAATAAATAGTAAACTATGCCTGCACTCTAGTCTCAACTAGGTCTTTCTCATTATCAACATGCATGAGATTCTTATGGTGGAATCTTTAGTTAACTAGAGTAGCATTAATTAGGTCACTAGTGTCCCAACTGATTGTTTACTTACTATTAGTTCTTGAAATTTATTAGAACTAATTTAACTGGACTTAACTCAATAAACTGAGTTAAATGATTACAACTTATTCATAACTCATTGTGAACTCCTATAAGTTAGGGAGAACATATACATGTCTTATAAAAGACCTACAATTCGAATTTCCTAAATTAATTAAGTTAATTAAACTTAATTAATTATTTTCAAATTGCTGTGAGAAAATAATACTATTTTAATTCACAGTTTAATTCAAGGACAAATTAGATTGGAATTTCTTGTTGCCATTTTTCAACACTCCCTCTCAACAAGAAAGGGATTATCAACTACTCCAATACTATTTCTATGAAACTCGAATTTACATCTTGACAATGCCTTTGTCAAGATGTCAGCATCTTGCTCCTCCGTGGGAATGAAATCTAACAACATGATCCACCTCAATACACAATTATGAGATGATGATGTCAGATATCAATATGCTTGGACCGATCATGAAAGAGTGGATTTTCAGAGAGTTTGATACAGCTCTGATTATTACAATAAATCACTCTCGGATGCATCTACTGACCAAACAAACCAACCAGGATCTTCCTCATCCAGATAGCGTCACAAGTTGCCTAACTTGCAACCATGTACTTTGCCTCTACCAAACTAAGTGCAACCGATCTTGGTTTCCTACTGTACCAAGAAACTACCGCTGAACCAATACTATAGATCCCTCTTGATGTGCTCTTCATGTCAGATGGACTCCCTAGCCAATATGCATTGGTGAAGCCTTGAAGCTTCACTCCCTCTATCCATCTGTACCATAACCCAAACTGAGTAGTGCCTCTGAGGTATCTTAATACATGCTTTGTCGCCTTCCAATACAACTTGCTAGGCCTAACCATCGCTTGACTAAGTTGGTTAACTGCATAACACATATCTGGTCATGTGTTCACCAAATACATGAGTGAACCCACAAGCTACTTGTAAACAATAGCTTCCACTACTTCTCCTGAAGTAGCATCCTCCTTCTTCCACTTACCAGCTAGAGGAGTCTCCATGGGTTTACTGATCTCCATGTGGAATCTCCTGAGTATCTCATTAGCATACTTTCCTTAAGAAACAAACAACTCCTCATCTCCCTTCCATACTACCATGCCAAGAAAGTAATGCATGAGCCCCATTTCCTTCATCTCAAACTCTCTTGCAAGGTTATCCTTGCAATATTTGATGAGCTTCTCATCACTTGTCAGTATGAGATCATCTACATAAAGTACAATGATCAAAATCTTACCCTCCACCACTATGTGATACAGGTTCGCATGTGCTTCACTCTTCGTGAATCCCAAACCAAAGAAGTAGATATCTATCATGGTGTACCAAGCACGGGGTGCTGGCTTCAGCAAATACAATGCTCTCTTGAGTCGGCACACATGCGACTCATGGTCCAAGGTTTCAAAATATTCGGGCTACTCTATGTACACCTCTTCCTCAATCATGCCATTGAGGGAGGTAGTCTTCACATCCATATGATGGATACTCCAATCCATCTGTGCAGATAGTGCCAAAATAGATTTGATTGACGAGTACCTTGCAACAGGAGCAAAGGTCTCATCATAGTCAATCCCCTCTACTTGTGAAAAGCCACGGGCCACAAATATAGACTTATGATTCTCCACGCTACCATTTGCAGCTTTCTTTACCTTGTAAAACCAATGGGAGCTCACAACTCACTTGTCCTCTGGTCTTTGGACCATATCCCCAACACTATTTCAAACTATGGAGTCATACTCGTCCACCATCGCATCAAACCAAACCGGTTGCTACACTACTTCTTGAAAGGAAGATGGCTCTATCAGAACACATGCACCCATAAGTGCCATGTATCCAGTGTACCTCTTTGGTCACCTCCTTTGTCTACATTTAGAAGAGGGTTCTCCCACATTCTCCCATGCATCATCCAACAATATGTTAGCCTCTCTAGTGCGCTTTCTTTCCTCTCTAGAAGACTTTTCCTGAGTGGATGTCTTCACTCCCGGAACTCCGAGGCTCCTCAATCTTAGGAACTAAAAGTTCCTCCTCTGCATGTAGCTCAAGCTCCCTCTCAAGGGATACTCGCATGGCCTTCTCCTCATCAAACTTAACATCCCTGTGAACCACTATCATTTGGTTGGCTTATATGTACACCCGATAATTATGGGGAGTATCAGTGTACCCCACAAAGATCCCCAACTCTGCTATTGGCTCAATCTTCTTCCATGCATATTTGGTCACATGGAAATAAACTGATGACCCAAAAATCCTAAAGTGACCAACATATGGCCTCTTACTGGAATAAGCTTCCTCTGGTGTTTTACTCTCAAGTATCTGAAGTGGTCTATGGCTTTGAACATAAATCGCTATGTTGCATGCCTCAGCCCTTAAGTTTAGTGATAGGCCTTGATCACGTAACATCGCCCTTGCTGCCCCTACTATGCTCCTATTCTTCCTCTCAACAACCCCATTCTGTTGAGGGTTATGAGGTGTCACCAACTCTCGTTTAATCCCTTCCATTGCACAGAAGTTCTTAAACTCATTGGAGACATATTCTCCACCATTATCACTTCGTGGAGCTTTAACCTTCTTGACTGACTCTTTCTCAACCAATGCTTTGAATTCAAAAAACTTTGTGAATGTATGATTCTTTCTCTGCATGAAAAATATCCAACATTTACGAGAATAGTCATCTTTAAATATAACATAATACCTGTGTTTGGTGGTGGACACTCTCAAGAATGGTCCACACACATCTAAATGGACTCTCTCCAGAATAGACTCTACTCAACTGTCTCTATCTCCAAAGGAAGACTTGGTGTATTTTCCCAAAGTACAACCCTTACATGTATCAACTTGCTCAAGCGTACCTTTAGGAAGACCGGTATTGCAATATCTTCAAAGCCCCATGATGCAAGTGGCCCAGTCGCCTGTGCCAGAACTTGTCAATGTCTCGGCTCAACATCTTTTCCACTTTTGAACTCAAAGAATCACAATCCTCTACCTCTATCTTATAGAGATTCTAAATTGGAATCCCTATCTTCTTTACTTGACCCATGACTATGTGTCGAAGGAATGCCTTTCCTTTCAAAAATATAACATCATAGCCTCAAACCTCAAGCATGGAAACGGATACCAAGTTCTTCATCAGGCCGGGTACATGAATAACATTCTTCAAGGTGAGTAGAGCTGCAATATCCCTCTAAAAAGTTATAGTGCCCACACCAGTCACACTATACTTACCATCATCACCCATCTCAATATGCATCTTGAGATATTTCTCCTCCAGTTCACTAAATAACTCTTTGTCGCCAGTCATGTGGAAAGAAGCTCCACTGTCTAAGTACTAGACACTTCCCATCATTGAAGAAACCATGCATGCAGTGAGGGAAAAGTAAAATTCGAATTGGGAGGCCAAAGCCTCACCTGCCTCTCCTCCTGAGGACTTCTCCTTAGACTTCCTCAATGGACAATTTGTAGCAAAGTGACCCATCTTGTGACAATGAAAGCATGTAACTTCTTCATGTCCTTCTTCTTACCTCCATGATAAGAATCTGATTTGGAACAAGAAATTTTACCTTTCCCATTCCTTTCCTTAATCGCTAAGGCACAATTCTCCTCATCATTATTCTTTGATGAAGAGCCATCCTTGGTGTTCCTCCTGATCTCACCCTGTATCCAATCTGACCATAGTAGTTCCCAATATGGCAACTTCTCCTGACCATTAACAGAGTCCTGATAACTATGCCAAATATTTGGGAGTCCAAGAAGAGAAAGGCTCACCATATCCTCCTTGGTAATTTTGATTCCAAAACTTCCAAGTTCATCTAGACATTGAGTGAACTTGGTCAAGTACTTTGAAATCGTCTCTCCTTTCTCCATCTTGATTTTACGAAGTTTATCCTTTAATGCCAACTTCCTTTTATCACTGCTATTATGATACAAGTCCTTCAATGTTTTCCACATAGCATTCGGAGTTTCCTTGACATGGAGACTCAAGACAATATCGTCTCGAACTCCCTTAAGGATTATCCACCTTGCATTCACAACACACTTCTTCCATTCAACCAAATTTTGTGCATTTGTAGCTGCTGGCTTGGGAACTTCTTGATCAATGAACTCATTCAAGTCATTACCTTCTAGCACAACCTCCATCCTATCCCTCTAGGCTATAAAATTCAAGCTGCCTTCCAAGGCATAATCAAGCCTCAACCCATGGAACGCCATCTACTGATCTTGAAGTATGTATTGCAAATTCGACTTTCAACTATAACCTAGAAACTCAAAACTTCGAAATCTCCTCTAGAGAGATGATTTTCAATCAGTGATATCTCCCTCATCTAAACTCTGATTCGGATGATTTTTTATTTTTATTTTATTCTTTATTCTTTATTCTTTATTTTTATTTTTTTAATTTTATTTTATTTTTTATTTATTTTTTTTAAATGTTGCACAAAAATTCTCTGCAAACTCTCAACCCAAAAAGCAATCTTACTCTGATACCATGTAGAAAAACCTATAGATTCACAAGCTCATGTAATCTACTAAAACAAGAGACAAGAATCTACTTCTACTCTTTATAGCAGAAGCCCATAAACATCGAGAAAAAAATAATCAAATAGAGGAAGAGAATCGAAGGCACCTAACACAATAAATATCTAGGGAAATCCACAACTCTAAACCCCACTATCTCTTTCGTATTAATCCAAAGAATCAAGATGAAATTACAATGCATGTTCTCTCTAGAACAATCCCAACACTTAGGAAATTCAATCTCCAACTCATAAAACCCTTCTCCGCATTTATTTTCATGGCTGGAGGGCCTGTCGAAGTATGCCCAAGGTATCTCTTCCCTGATGTTCACTTCTAAGTTCAGTCGAGGAAGCTCCTCATGAGTGGGTTCAGGGATACTGGTGTAAATAGATGCACTTCCAATAGCTATGCTTTCCACCGATGGGGTATGGTCTTGAAAAATGCTTTTGTTTCTTGTGATCCATAATCCCCAAGAGATGATTAGGGGTAGTTTTCTCAGGTTCCCTTCTAAATGTTGGATCCACCATGATTTCCAGTTTGTAGCTATCGACCACCCATTCCATATATTCATTTTGTGTATCAGGTCCCCTACTGATTGCCAGACTTCTTTGGAGAAGGAGTAGTCCATAAAAAGATGTGAAATTGTTCCAGAGGTTGCTTTATAAAGTGTAGATCTTCCTGGCCCTGATTTGAATCTCTTCTAGAGGATGTCCCAGGTAGGAACCTTCTCTTTTAGTATACACCAGAAGAGCATTTGCACTTTTGTCGGGCATTACAATTTCCAGATTGAGGCAACCCACCAGTCTTGGATCCCCCAACCTTTCTTTGTCATTAAGAATTCGTATCCTTGTTTTGGGGATTATTTCCCTATCTCTGCATGGGCCCAAACTAATTGATTTGGTCTGTCTCTTAGTCTGACATTTAATCAAGACAGCTCTGAGGTGAATGTATTCCATTTCTTGTCCATTGGGGGGTAATATTTAGGTCCAATCCTAAGAGCCATGCTTGGCCCCATATGGAGGAATGCCCAAGGTTCTCTATCTGGCTAATGTTTTTTATGCCTCTGGAGTTGAGGTGGATGGTAAGGTCCAGAGCTAATCTATAGTCTTCATTGCATCCAACCCAGAGGTCCTTTCCTATGCGTACATGTTCGCCATTTCCTACCTGCCATGATAGGCCTTGTTCTATGATCTTAAAGCCTTCCAAAGTTGCTTTCCACACCACTAATGCACTACCTTTCTTTTTGGATGGACTTCTAATCCAATCTTCTAACGGCATAGGATCGATATATTTCCTTTTTGCCACTATTGTCCATAGGTTCTCCAATTTGATGAGCCTCCATCCTAGCTTTGCTGCAAGTGTTGATACAAATTCTGTTAGGTCTTTGATGCCCCATCCTCCCAGTTCCTTTGGCCTTGCCACTTTCTCCCAGGCCACCAATGAGAGTACCAAGTCTTCCTTTGATCCTGCCCATAAGAATTTGCTGCAGACTCTTCTGATTTTTTCCATAATTCCTTTCGGGACCCAGGTTAGTGCAGCCTAGTAAACCGAAATAATCTAAAGGACTGATTTGATTAGAGTCAGTCTGCCAGCTTTAGATAGCCATTTGAAGCTCCAGTGGGTGACACTTGCTTCTATTTTTGCTATTAAACAATGCCAATCCTACTTCCTATATGAGCAAGGTTTTAGATAAAACCCAAGATATTCGAAGCAATCTTAGAGCTTCCAATCCTCAAAAGGCAATTCCTCTTTGATTTTGGAAATTTCGAGCCTGTTGAATCCTTCCAACCGAAGTTTGGATTTAGCACTATTTATTTGAAGGCTTGCTGCTTTTAAGAATAGCTTGAGTATCCTTTTTAATTCCTAAGTTTCAAATCTTCTTCCTGTAGTGAAGAGCAAGATTTCATCCACAAATAGTAGATGAGTTATTTTCAGATTGGCTGCCACTTCCAACCCCTGAACATTGCCTTCCCTTCGCCCATCATTGATCAGTTGGCTGAGTCCTTCCACTGCCAGTAGGAAGAGGAGGAGCGAGAGGGGACATCCCTAGCAAAGTCCCCTTTGGCTTTGGAAGAAGGAGGTTGTTGCTCCATTAATGAGAATAGCAAATCTTACACTGGTTAGGCATCCCATTACCCAGTTGATGAATTCTATGTGGAATCCCAGATGAGTGAGAAGCATCTGAATGTACATCCAACTGACCCTATCAAATGATTTGGATAATTCAAGTTTTACTACTGCTCCTTTGGTTTTTTTTTAATGATGTTGTGGATGATTTCCTGGGCTACTCCAATTGCTTCATGGATCTGCCTACCATTCAAGAACCCGAACTATTCCCTTGACATGTGCTTGGATAGGATAGGTTTAACCTGGAGGGCTATCACCTTTGCTACTATTTTATAGATGAAATTACAAAGGGAGATTGGTCTGAAGTCCTCAAAGGAGGAGGTATCTTCTTTTTTTGGAATGAGGGCTATGAAGGTCGAGTTGAAGGGTGGGTAGATTACTCTTTTCCTTCTGGATTCTTCTACCACTTCGGTTAGATCTTGCCCTAGCTGATCAAAAAAATGTTGGAACAGCTCCACTGTCCAGTCATCTGGACCAGGACTCTTGTCTTTAGGCATTTCTTTTACAATTCCTTCCACCTCCCCCCTGGTGACTTCGCCCATTAGCTCGTGTGAGTCCTCATCATCCGCATAATAGGGAAAGGCCTAGCCATCTGGATCACTTCTACCAAGGAGATACCATCATAGTTAGAGAAGAGGTTCTGAAAGTGTCTTATGCCCATCTGGGAGAGATCCTGGAAGGGGCAGGCCTCACTGCCTCCTTCTTTTAGATGCCAGATGGTGTTTATGTTTTTCCTTCCTCTGGCATAGTTCTAGAAAAATTTAGTGTTTTCATCACCTACCTTTAGCCAGATGGCCCTGCTTTTTAATCGCCATTGCTCTTCCCTCGCTAGGAGGATTTTGTTCCTTTTGCCTTCCTGCTGCATTATTATTTCTTTCTTCCCCTGAGTTTCATATCCATTAGCTTCAGGGCTTTCAAGCCAGTGTAGATTCCTTTCTATTTGGCTGAGTTCCTCATCTTCTTTCATCTTCTTTTCCTTGGCCCAGTTCACTGTGGATTTTTTAAGGCATTTTAGATTCTCCAGAAAGAGGAAGGCTTTGTTGTCTGACTCACTAGAGCTGGCTGGTCTCCAAGTGGATTTGAAGAGGGAGTTGTAAGAGTCCTCTTGAAGCCAAGTGGGGTTGAATTTGAAGGGGGAAGCTGGTTTATTGGGGAGCTTGGATAATTCAAGCAGAATTGGCATATGATCCGAGTTTCCACCTTCCCTAACACACTGGCAAAAGACTGGTATATTAGCAGCAGTTTCCTCCGAGAGGAGGAATCGATCTAGTCTTTTTTCTACACAGCCTTCCCCTGCTCTTCTATTCCTCCAAGTTGGTTTGTTCTTCGGTATGTTGATGTCCAATAATTTATCATCTCTGAGGAGGTTGGTGAAGAAGTCTGATAGCTGCTCTTTTCTAGCAAAGGGACCCCAGGTTTCTGAAGAGCCTATGGAGAAATATAAGTCTCCACCAATAACTAGATTCAGGTTGTTCAATGAAGATTTGGAGAGTAGGGTCTTCTAGAAGTGGGCTCTTCCCTGGAAAGGTCCATAAATGTTTACTATCAACAAAGAGGTACAAAGTTCTTGGGAGTATACTCCCGTCCCTTTCACTTGATCCATCCCCAGGAATTTTGACATTTGAACTTCTCTTGCTTGTAGGCCATAGCTAGGCCCCCAGAGTGTCCTTTTGCATCCAGAACCTGGATGAGCCAAGATGGCAAAAATTTTGATAGATTTTTTGCTACCTCATCTCTGGCTCCCAGGGTTTCTTGAAGGAGAAGCATATCCGGATTGTAGTTCCTGATTACTTCTTTTAAGGCTAGCTTTTAAGGGTTTTTGGCTAACCCTCTGCAATTCCAGGAGAGGATGATCATTGGATAACCTCTGGGAGGGGGTTTGCTGCTCTAAGTTCCCCAGGTATGGACATCTGTTTGCCATCCGCAATGTCTATCTTGGCTCTTAGCTGAGCCTTAGATAAGTTTGATTTTTTCCCTCTAGTTTTGATGTCTTCTCGCTGGGAGGTTTGCATGTATATGCCTCCTACTATCTCCAAAGTTCCCCATGGGGGAGCTTTTTTCTCACGGGGTCTAAGGTTATAAGGATTGGAGGCTCGGGTGGGATCCTCTCTTAGGGGCTTGGAATTGGAAGGGCCATAGTCACAATTCATATCTAAGTTAGGGATGGAAGTAATTATACTTTCCATTTGCATGGTTTTTGAATGAAGCAAAGGAGTTACCATGTTCTGATGCCTGGAGGGACCAGGCATTGATTGAATTTTATTTAATAAATTTTCTGGACATAAAGATGATGGATTTGGAGCAAGATCCATACCCTCTTTGGCGATCGAATGGCTTCTATCCATGTGAGCTTGAGAATCCTGGATCATTTATGTCCCTTCAAGCTGGATGGGAGGCCATTGATCCTAGGTAACCTACTACTACTAATCAGATCCCTCTCCTAAATTCTTTCGGGTTCCCTCCATGTCTAGGTCCATCGGCTCTTCCTCCTTGCTAACCTCTTCTAGCATGGTTCTGAAAAGTTCCACTATTATTCCCCCTATCCCAGCCTTCTTCTTCTTGCCTCTAAGACTGTGGGCCATCGGGCATTCTTTTGTCAAATGTCCATAGATGTGACACGTGTGGCATTGGAATGGCAGATGTTCATAGTCGAGTTGTTGAATATATTTTAATTCTTTGTATTGGAGTTGTATTTCTTCAGCCAAGCCTACCCGGGGAGTGAGGCTGACCAAAATGCGAGCCTTCCCCATGTCTCTGTTTTGGAGGAAGGACATGTCCATTTCCATGTACTTCCCAAGATGGTTCCCTATAGATCTAAAGACAGACTCGACCCATAGGAAAGGTCGGAGCCCTGGAAGGCGGACCCAGTGTTATAGACATTTTTGGGCACTACACCCCAATGATAAATGTCCATAAACTAAGGGCTCCTAAGTCCCTAAAAGTGTTGCTTCACTATCTAAAGGAACAAGGTCAGATTATTATATCATCTCCCAGAAGTTCTCCACTAAAAACTGCTCAGAAATGGTCAAAACTGGACCATACTGAATACCCAGTGCAGAGGGTGCGATGCATATCACCTTCCCAATGTAAAGGG
>APFE030983676.1:112963-133358 GCA_000404065.3 Pinus taeda
TCAAGGAATCTTCTAGAAACTTCTCATATGACACTTGCCTCTCAGAATTCGCTCAAGGATGAGTAAGAGATCAATGAAATCTCCAAGTGGAACCAAGAACTATCAAAGAGAAGACACTAATAAAAAAGTCTAGAGCTGACTCACACCTTTGCAAATATCTATATATGGATCTATCATCCTAGAGATCCAGAGGTTGGAGGTCGGAATCTTGTATCTTGTAGAGAAGTGTTGTTGGTTTTCTGGTGAAACTTCATAGTGTTGGGTGATCTAACCTTTACTTGAGGTGAAGAAGGGCTTTCTTGCTGGAGGATGATGCTGGGTCAGAACTATTGGTTGTAATCCTCCTACTATTCTTGATATTAATAAAGCTATTCAAGTTTCCTCCATATTCTTGTATGTTTGATTGTATATGCATTATGTGGTTAATACATATCTGGTCCTGTGTTATTTATGAATATAGATCTCTATCCTTCGATAGTATTATGCTGCTTTGATTCCACAGGTGCCCTTTGAAGCTGGGTAGACGAAGAAGAAGTGTCAAAGATCTATCAGGAAGGAGAGGAATCAAGTAAGGAACCAAGCACAAGACTGAGGTTGGTGTCCTTTGTTCCACTCTTATCTATTTTCATAAAGGAAAACGAAAGTGGTCTTTACTTGTTTGTTTCTAAGATAGCTACCAGTCTTAGTGGGAATAGCAGCTCCGAGTGGACATTATTCCCGGTAACACCCAGACTGGTAGCTCGTCGGTTCTTTCCCTCTCGGCATCAAAAAGAGGGTTCCAACGTTTGAATAAGATTGATGTCCTTCCAAAGGCCCAGTTCTTGTCCAGTACCCAATTCACTGCTTCTTTGTTGACGAATTTGACCATGAACCAGCCCTTTGCAAGCGTCGACACCTGGAAGGTTGAGTCCGGCCCTTCCTTCCATTGTTGGGAAGCCCATTCTTGGATGAATTTCGTTGAATATTTCCCCCCTTGCCCTTCCAACTAGCGTTAGATCAGTGGCTTCCATGGCTTCGTCTATTGACACATTTGCCCCCAATATCAGGTCTGAAACCAATTCTTTCCTTTTAATTAGCTTAGGTTTTTTTCCTCTTCTCCCCCTTTTGCCTCTGTTGTGGCCCTTCCTCCCTGTCCAGAATGGTTGTTTCCACATCTGTCACTTCTCAGTGGATCTCATTTGTTCTCCTCTCCTCCTGGGTGAGGGCTCTGTTGTCCTTGTCATCGCCTTTTGCTTGTCTCTTTTCTCTGTTGTCCGTGGGCCTCCCGAGTGTAACTTCCTCCCCTAAATTTGGTCCCTTCTCCACTTTCATTCCTTCGGCTAGTCCATCTATGAGGTTGAGGACCCCCACGAACCCTGGCCCTGGACTCAACAGTTTTTGTTTCAGCTGCCTGCAACTGTGGGGGTTTTGGGTTTTCGTGGCTTGTAGTGTCGTTCCTGGTTTTAGCTCTGCACTGTGCCCTTCCGAGGTCCCTAACCTGCAACTGATTACCACGTCTTCTAACCCCCCTGAGAATAATAGACTGAGGGGATGGGGGTTTGGTGTACTTACAAATGGGTTTTTTGTTGTCGTTTCTTCCGAATCTCTCCAAGTCTGCCTCTCTTGAATGAGAGGGAACTCCTTCCAATTACTTAGGAAGGGTAGGCCAAAATTAGCCTCTAGCTGCCCTGGGGTATCCTTCTGGTTCTAGACCTCCTCCGAGCCGTGCGATTCTTTCCCTAGACTTCCAGATGGATAGATATACCGTTCAATATTCTAATTTGTGACTTCCAAGCCCCAGACCGACAAGATATCTCCAATTTCGAGGTCCAGATCAATGTTGACGTTCGGGTAGCCCATCCTCTTGCTAGCTTCTCCTTGGTAAATGTTGGTTGCATCTTGGTAACTGTTGGCTGTAATTTTCTCTGTTGATCGACCCTCCACCATTTCCACCATTTGCGAGTTGTAGACTGGGCACGGTTAAGCTTGAAACCTGTTTTATTAATCCTGTTTTCGTGCCCATTTCTTCCCTCTTTCACCACGCATGTGATTTCCCCGGATTCAACCTGGGGCTTGACCGTCGTCCTGTCCCAGTTGTCGTCATTCTCGAGCCCTGCTCTGACGCCCCTACCCAAGTTGCTTCCAGCCGGTTGCCTTTCGTACTCTGCCTTGTCATTGTCCAAGCCACATGGCCTCCACCTGCAAGCCATCCTGCTCCTATCTCCACCTAGTTCCATTTTTCAAAACCATAGGTGTGCTCCCATCCGCCATCATTCACTTCTGAACCAACAATCGGTACTTATCTTGTTGAATGTGTGTTGCTTTTTTCCTATATATATTATTAATTTTTATTTTTATTTTTATAGAAAAAAAAATTCTTAAATCATTGTTTATTTTTATTTATTATTTTATAGGATTTGGCATAATAATCACATAAAAAAATGTAAACACGTCTCAAGTAAAAACATATCAATATCATATCAAGGATGCAAGAAAAAAATTACATCATAAACAAATAACAAAAAGTGTTCATCTTCAAATGGCAGTAAGAAATAAAAGCTAAAAATATGGTCTTGGTCTTAGGCTACATATTTTAGTAGGTTGGAATTGTCTTTGACACATTCCAAATACTCCTTGGTTATCAATTCATCGATTCTTTTTTTGATAGCCTTAATTTTTGCAGTGAATATCCTTTGAATTTCTTCAACACAATCCCTTATTAATTGTTGCTAAAGCAAGACTTTTCTGCCTTTTATTATGCAAACAATGATGCAAGCTATTGTGTGGCATATTTCTTCATTAACAACTTCGATGATTTTCTTTTTCTCATCCACCTATGGAAGCGTAATATTAATATTTGTGGATTTATTTGTAAATATGGGGCTGAACTCAAAATGGTCAGTTAATGATATTGATTTATTCAATGGATTCTTCGGCAAAATATTATACTTTCTGCATTCAACCGAATGTAATAGTCTAGTAACATCTTCTTCTTCCAAATTTAATTGTAATTGGGATAGGATTTCTTGATAGCTCATGCTTCTTGCATCATTGAATAATGATAACATTGTTGCGAGAGATGTTGGAACTATTATTTCTATTGTCTTAATATCGAATATAGATATGATGCCACAAGTCCCCAGAGAATATATCCACGCAATTTTGTGATGCTTATGGATTTCATAATAAAATTCGTTGAATTCTTGGACACATCTAACCTCACCTACTGCCATCTCTTTGATCATTGCTAATAAACGTAGTAATATCATCTCCGAGACCACGATTTTTTTCTTTTTTTTTATATTCATTCTCAAAGTGAGAGGAAAATCGTGGCCACATCCATGGCCCCCATGAAGGGTTCCACCATGCACTAGAAGCACATGGATAAGGTCATGGAAGAATACAGGGACATCTTCTCCTCTCCCACACGGGTACCTTCACACTGCGAGGTCAAGCATTCAATTGATCTAACTCTCGGAGCACCTCTATTGAATGGGCCTATCACCGCTCTTTTCTAGAAAATAAAGAAATCAAGGAGTAGATCCATGAGTTGCTGCAAAAAAATCACATCCGACCAAGTTCCTCACCTTTTGGGAGGTCGATTGTACTTGTATAGAAGAAGGATGGGACCTAGAGACACTAAATAAAATTACAGTCAAGAACGGTATCCAATCCCATGGATTTATGACCTTCTTGACCAACTCAAAGGGGCCAAGTATTTCAAAAAAAATAATTTAAAGCCTAGTTATCACGAGGTTCCAATAGAACCTACTGGTGTATGGAAGATCACCTTGAAATCCAAGGAGGGCATTTGTGAGTGGTTGTTCAGGAATTTTGGTTTGTATATCTAGATTAAATCCTCATCTTTAGGAAGAGTTGGGAAGAGCACTTGCAACACAATCAGCATGTCCTTTAAACACCGTGACAACACAAATTATGTGCCAACTTGGAGAAATTCACCTTTCGCATGAGCTAGATCCAATATCTAGGTTACATCATTAATGAGAAAGGTGTGCCCAAATAAGATCCAAGTCATTAAGGATTGGCTATCCCTGACCACCCTAGCAAAGCTTCATGGATTTTTTGGGCTTGCCAATTTTTATGAGTTTGATGTTGGGATTCTATCATATCATGTGGCCTTTGAGTCAAGTTACCAAGGTCACATCGAAATAAAAATTTTTCTAGTCTGAGTCTCAACAGAAGGTGGTTTTTGAGATAACACTGCCTCTGCTCTGGGCCGGTACTCACATTGGAATACCTGCAACAACCAATTGAAATTTCGATAGATGCCTCTGACTATGTTATTAGTGCAATTCTCACCTAGCAAGGGCATCTGGTGGTCTATCACAGTGAAACACTTTCTGACATAATTCGAAAATACCCCACCTACGATAAGGATATGTATTTTGTGATCTAGGCTTTTGGGAAATGGAAACATTACACTATGGGGAAGGAGGCGGTTATTCACACAAACCACCAACCCATGCAGTTTATACAGACCCAAGGGAAGTTGCAGAACAATGGCAACATATGTACAACAATTCCATTTGAATATCAAATACAAGAACGGTAACACCAATCATGTCGTGGATTGCCTCAGTCATCCACTAGTTGTAGCACTGATAACTGTTCTCAACTCTTATGGCCACGAGACCTCTCGATGGACGCAACTATATAAAAATGATTCAAATTTCACCATCACATACTAGATGTTAGTGGATGGAAATCAAGTTCTAGACTTCCACCTCTAGGATGCATTATTATGCTACCTGGGCCACTTTTGTGTTCCTTTAAGCGAGCGTTCCAAGCTTATTTGGGAGGCACACTACAGTCGGGTCATAGAACCCTTTAGAAGTATTTTTATTGGTCAAATCTCCGAGAGGATGTTGGAAAATACATCAAATCCTGCAATTAATCTCAGATGTTTCCCACCTAAGGAAGCATTAAGTGAACCCACCTCTTTATTTCCTACTATAAAAGAGATATTTATTGGCGTTTATCTCTATTTTTTCTTTTGTTCTCTAGTTTTGCACTATATTTCATGTTAATTACACTACATACAGTGTAAGCCCATCTTGGAATTATGACAAAAAATAGTGATAAATTCTAAATAAAAAATGGCACTACAAGAGTTGAATACCCATGTACAGTACACATGCTCACTTCTCAATTTGCATTCTTGAAATCATTAAACCTAAAATGTTGTGGTATCAGTGTATCACTACTAAAGATTTTTACTTCTGACTATTTAAAGTACACAACACAACTAGATACACGATCAAATAAAAACTATTGGAAACCTCTCTATTAGATTACTAGATTACTAAGTAGACAAAGAATTATAAACATAGAACATACTAAGCATAACTAAGTCATATTTTTATTTCAATCAATGTAATGGGTGGAATACTTCACTCAAGGTGTGCCACGGTCCTTTATTCTCTCTGCGAGGCTTGCCCTTTTTGACCAAGTCATATAATTACTATAGGATAGGTGCAAGTTTCCATAAGGGTTATAGGTATTAAGGGGTTTAAAATAAGGCATATATTAAAAATAAGCAATTCTCTTATAGAAAATATCTATTTACAATTTAGGGGGATGGTTTAATATTCATTGAACACTTTCACTATGTCACAAGTTCACAAGGTGAACAACCCTTAAGTCTTTCTCTTACCTATGAAAGTGGCTCTCAACAAATTATTTAATTTTAAACAAAAATGATCTTAGAATTTGGTAGGAATATATTTTTTGTATTAAATAACCACATTTTAGTTCAAAACCAGTTAAGGTTGTGGTTCAATGGAGCTTAATAAGATTGTCTAGCTTTATTCAATTAATGTTGCAAATGAATTCACAAATTTATTTAAATTTATAATTTAGGGTTTTTACATATTATAGATCATGAATATAAAAATCTATATGATGAAGATGTACTAATACATAAGTGTATGCCTTCCATGTTTTCAGTGACCATCAAAAAGGTATAAACACATGTTGTCATAATCATGGGTTCACAATTAATATCTTGAGAATGTATTTCTGTAGAATACATTTTGATCATGCCTCCTATGTTATCTCCAAGCATATATTCTAAGAGACACTAAAGGGAAATGGACTCTTGGGATAGCCCTTATCTTCCTCTCTTGCAAGTGCAGTCTCTTATCAAAAAGCTTCTGGAACACTTTCAATGGTGAGCTCTTAGATCACAAAGAAATGTAAATTGAAGGGAAAATTTTTATCAACATGAATTTGTTATGAACTTGTCTCTTTAAACTGGTTCCATGGTCTATGTTTGTATAGACCAAGTGAGTCAAAGGAGTTGATGTATCCACCTCAATTTATGGCATTGGGGGATGTTTGTAGGCTTCCCATGCTTGAGGGAGTACATGAAGAGTCCTTTGAGGGCTCTTGTACTCCCCCCAGTGTGTATAGCTAGAGGCAAGTCTATTGAACTTGGTACTAACATCGTGTCACAAAAATATTCATGATTTCTCATGTTGTTAATCCTTGAGTGAATATTTATGTTGTTAATCTTTTATTTTATTCAAAAGATTTGGGCTTAATACATAAAAAACATGTATAAATGATGAAACATCTCATTAAGTTAAACATACATTATGTGATGTTGTTAGAATTATATTGTGAAACTTTCAAGAAAGAAAATAAAGATATAATAAAAAAGATAGATAAGATTGTGAAATATTCAAGAAATAAACATATCAATATAGAAAAAAAATAACATTATAAAGCAACATCAAAGTAGTCATGCTCAAACTGAAGTAAGAAATAAAAACTAATAACTCATTACATCAATTACGTCATATATGTATGGTCTTGGCCCTAAGCTACATATTTTAGTAGACTAGAATTGTTTTGGTCCAGTTCCAAATACTCCCTGGTTAGCAATTCATCAATACTTTTCTTCATAGCCTTAATTTCTAAGGTGAATATCTTTTGAAGTTCTTCAAAATCTCTTATTAGTTGTTGGTGATGCAAGACTTTTTTGGTTTTCATTATGGGAACAATGACCAATCTATTGTGTGGCATCTTTCTTTAGTAACAGCTTGGATGACTTTCTTCTTCTCATCTCTCATCCACTTGTGAAAGCATAATTTTAATCTCTGTGGATTTATTTATAAAGCTGGGATTGAACTCAAAATGGTCCGTTAAAGATATTGATTTATTAGAGGATTCTTCAGCAGAATATTAATAGTCCAGTAACATCTTCATGTTTGGAATTTAATTGTAATTGAGATGTGATTTCTTGATAACTCAGGCTTCCAGCAGCCCCATTGGATAACAAAAACAGAGCTGCCCCCATTGGATAACAAAAACAGAGCTGCCAAAGATGTTGGAACGCATAGCAAGGACTATTGTGATGGCTTTTTTTCAGAGTGAAAAATCTATATAGTATTATATTGAGTCAATATAAGAGTACAGATGTGTTTATAGCATGTCAAAACTGGCATCCATGTGTACATATAGAGCCAAAATATTCACAACTAAAAGCCATCATCAGAAAGGATATTAGGAACATAGCATATAGTCTATCATCATAATTATGGAAACAACTATAGATAAACAATTAAAAAGCCTATAGAAGGTGATGTAGGGAATAAACATATCCGGAGAGAAGATATTGGAATGAAAAAATCTTGAATATGGAATGTGTTGTCATCCACAAAAATCATCAAGGACCAGTCACAGTGTTCATGAGACAGTCCACTCTTAGACAAGCGATCCGCCTGTACATTATGGGAGCGGGCAATGTGAGTGATGGGAGGCTGTTTTAATAAATTCCAGAAGTACATTATCCGTTCCAACCAGCCCGTAAGATGAGGATAATTGATATGGCAAGCACCCCTAACGTGATCAATCATAACTTTTGAGTCCCCATATATAGAAATGTTCTGAATCTCCAAAAAAGAACAAAAAGCAAGCATTCCAGCTAAAGCCCTTGCCTCAGCCAGATTGTTGGAACCTCTTCCCCCATTCAGGTGAATTCATATTAATTTGAGTTGACCATTTCCATATGCTCTATTTAACCAATGTTTTATATGCCAAAAATACTTCTATGGCTTCCGCATAACAGGACTATTGCCATGGCTTTGGGGTTGAATTCATATTAATTTGCGTTCACCATTTCCATATGCTCTATTTAACCAAGGTTTTATATCCAAAAATACTTTTATGCAAAGTTTGAATTTGAAGGTCTTATTGCGAGGGTGCAGAATTTTTTACATTGAAAATTTCTTGTATCCCAAGTTTAGAAAACCTCATGTACATTTATTGAATGATTACCTAACATTCTTATGGGAAAAAAACTTTTATCCAAAGTTTGAAAAACTCATGCAGGAAAACTTTGCATAAAGCTATTACACTGCATAATTCATTGGGGATAATTTTTACACCGGTTAATTCAGTTTGAAGAATTTTCTGACATATGGCATTCGTACCTTTTCCACTTACTCTGTGTCAGTGTTTGAGGGTAGCTTCCTGCCTCTCACCGCTTCTGTATACTTCTATTCCTCTAGGTACAGAGGACACAATGATGGAGAACTTCTATTCCTCTACCTACAGAGGACACAATGAATGTGAGTGGATACAACGATGGAGAACATGAGAACCTGTAATCAATGATGGAGAACCTGTGAGTGATGTGTAAATTTAGAGCCGAAACTTCAACGTGAAATTACAATAACCTTTGCTGTGTTTATTTTATGTTGCATTTTTTTGTGCTTTAACTGTGTCTATTTCTGTTGCATTTTTTTGTGCTTTAACTGTATCCATTTTATGTTTCATTGCAAACCATACTAATGAAATTCAACATTTTCTGTGCTTTAACTGCATACATTTTATGTTACATTGTAGATGATATTAATGAAATTCAACCTGAAAAGTAAAAGGCTCAACCTTATTTGTTAGGCAATAATTCTTTAAAGATTTAATATGTTTGAGGGTAATCTTGAATTTGACAGAGATTGATATATTATTTTAATTTCAATCAACCTAATCACTTCAGCACACAACATTCAAACTCCAACAAACCTGTAGCGACCTGAAGCACAGAGCATTCAAACTCCACCAAAACTTGTAGGGAATAACAATGACATGAATATAAAACTACAGGGAAAGACTGTCATTCTGGACGAGGATTTCAGAGTCTTTCACTATGGCTTCTCGATACCTCTGATATCAAAAAACATGGCAATCGCAGGGTAAGCATACAGCGGCTCTTTATTTGTATATTTTAGCAAATATGAATTATGAGCAGAAGTTTTTTTTATCGGGGGCAAGAAGGCACACATAATGAGAACCACCACCATGATGGAAAAATTGAAGCTCGGGCAGGCATTGTAAGTCTGGTTTGCACTGGCTCAATTTGCTACAGTTATGGCTCCTCCAGCAGATGAGTATTTTAAACCTATCTCAATAACTCATAATCTAGTGGTGAGATAAGCTGATTATCAGCTATTGCATTTCATTTACTTGAAATTATATCTATGATGCATATAAAATAAAGAAAAAATTATATCATAGAAGTATGTGTGACTGACCAGCAAAAGACATAAAAGCTGGTAGAGAATTATAGTAGCGACATTTAATGCCAAAACCATAGTCAACAAATATTAGAATAATACCTTGTCAAGGTTCCTCCCTCCCTCTTTGAAAATGTCACTGAGTGCAAATTTCTCCTATTAGGTTTTACTATGTTTTATGTCAGTGCACTGAAATACTATAACATTCTTTTGGAAACCTATGTTTTATGTCAGTGCACTGAAATACTATAACATTCTTTTGGTAATTGTGGTTGCTGGTTGTTCCACTTTTCCTGCTCTTGGTAATGGCTTAATATTGAGTATGTGATAGGTCACTGGCCAGGGTGTCTTCAATAATCGGCTGGAGGGGAACATCACCAGCTTTCTATACGACTGCATCTCACTACTACACACATCTACACACATCTGGATACCAAAAATATCTTCAAGGACTTCATACCAGATTACAACACATCTACATACCAGGTTACAACACATCCTGCTAAATCTACATACCAGGTTACAACACATCCTGCTATAGAATAACCTGGGCTTCATACCAGGTAACATTCTCTGATATTCTCATAACAAAATCCATGGAAATATAACTCTCCTCTTGGATTACCTGAACTAGCAATGATCTGACAAGTGGGTTGCATGCACTCCCAAATGCTTGCCCGAGAGATCCTTTTAATTGTTTTATTTCTTATTAAATTTTTTATTTTTAATTTCAATTACTGTTACTAAGCTGGGTGTGCGTTTTTGAATGAATAAATAGAAAAAATAATGCACAAATATATATAGAGTACATTACATATACATAATTATTAAAAAAAGGCATGCAATCTTGAAGTGAACCAGAATTGCATATATTCCATATGTAAATCCGTATTACCTATCCGGTCTAACATCGTTCTCTGTATGTCGTTCTATCTGTATGTTTGTGCTCAATACAAATTACATAAAAGCCTATATGTCTTTTTCGGTAATAGTCCAACTCTGTGTTTCAAGCAAGCCTGCACAGGAAGCCTTAGAGTCTCAAGCGTTTTGAACGTTTGTGATGAGAAAGGCATTTGGTCGACCTGCTATGAGAGAGGTGTTTGGATATACTATCACAGAGATAGATGAGATGGTTGCCTTTGGTGATAGCTTCTGTTATCTGTAACACATCTATTGACGGATGAGGGCAAAACTCAGAGGCAGAAGCGTTTATAACCCGAATTTTAATGGAATTTCAACCAGAGCTATACTGTGCACACTTAGTAACAGCAAAAAATTTAGATAGAGAAAATTGAGCTGACAAAGAGTACAGATTTCTATAGACTGTAAGAATAAATGGTTTTCTGAAAATAATAATTACACATCTGCACAATGGACAGAAGAACGAGCATATAATGCACTGAGACAACAGTGGTATGATAAGTTGGAACGACTAGTCGGCTAAGGTTGCAGAATGGACTTCCAATCTGCCTTGTCGAGAATATGCAAATAGAACGTTGAGAGAAACAAGGCCAAGTAGAAATAAACTGTGGCTCTGACACTATTGAGTAGGCTAGGAAGGAATCTGGAAAGCGCAGCCATACCTGACGAGCCATTGGTCATTGGTGTTGTCGCAGCATGAGATGTAACACTCATTTGGTGTAGCTCTTTAACGGTGTCCAAAATTCGAGATCTCAGTGAGCTCTTTTGAATTGGTTTTCACAACTTTATTCAAACACAGAGTTAAACTGGGGACCTGAGCTCTTACACTGGGACCTGAGCTCTTACACTGGGACCTGCAGACTATGAGCTCTGATACCATGTTAAAATATGACAATGGATATAGTACATCAGAGCTCTTACACTGGGACCTGTAGACTAGGAGCTCTGATATCATGTTAAAATATGACAATGGATATAGTACATTGATGTGACTCTTGGATTCATATTCCAAATGGTCTTTTGGACTGGGGTGGTTGTTCACATTCCACACTAACTTATAGAACAGAACTAATTTTTATTTTGTTATGCAATATGTACATTTTTGTGCGAAACTTATATATTTTTAAATAAATAATTTTAAAAAATAATATTTATTATTTTAAAAAAAAAATAATTTAATAATTATTAATAAACAAACTTAATGGTTTTAAGAAATGACCACACTCAAGTTCTTAAGAAGAATAACTAGAATTTGCACTAGATATTGCAAAGGAACCACGTTTTTAAGAAGAATAATTAGAATTTGCACGAGATATTGCAAAAGAAACTCTATAAGGCATAAATTGAGGAACAATCTTGACATGGGAATGGGTGAATCTAAATAAAATGCATTGATGTAGTATAAATGAAATTCTAAAGTTGTATAAAATGAAGTTGATTTAGGGTGCTTAAGACTATAATTTTTATTAATTATTGAGTTTATTTTGCATATAATACTCTTAGCAACAATATTTAATAAGGCTCCAAATTTGTGAGAAAAATAATGGAAATTCAGGTATATTTTTGGTAAAATCTCGCGATTTGTTTTGGAAATCCCAGTCAAACTTCAAGATTTTGAGTGGTTTTTGATGATACTGAATTCATTTTCGACAATAAAAACAAGATTCAAACACTCTTGCTATCAGATTTTTTAGGGAAAAAAAAATAACCAGATTCCTTCAAGTTTTAACTCTACTAGCAAATTCATCACTTAGTAGACAAATCCTTATTAATAAATTAAGGTGAAAACGAAGTGTTAGGTTCTGGTATGGTTGTACCTCCATACACACATATTTGAACAAATTAAAAAATATTAAAAATATCGAATATAAAAATTGTGTTATAGAAAATACATGTTAAAAATACTAATTACAGAGGTTGTTGAAAACCTCAATGTCTCACTTTACCCTACAAGCAAAGATTTTTGACTCAAAGGATAAAGCCACTAAAGTGGATTGTACTAGTGTTCGTGGGATCAACTGGATCAACTTGATTATTAATAATTGTTGGGATCAATTGGATCAACTTGACTATTAATAATAATTGTTGGGCTCGACATTTCCTCACAATTGAGGACTCTAGTCAAACCATTACAAAACTTGTATATGTCATGTTGTCACTATATATGAAAAAGTCAGTGCTACAATATATATTGAAGGGGAACGGATAAAACCTAAAAAGTAATGCACCAAGAAAAAATAAATAACTCCCCATTGAAACCAAGGCCCCCACAACTTATTAAGCATTGTGAGTACAGGACCATTGTGCAAGGTTATAATCATTGCAGCATACCCATACTTATCTTGAAGCACATGTGGAGAAACTGTATGGCATGCTTTCAAAGTAAAAAATTTGAAATATTATGCCCCTGCAATTATAACTTTGGCACTATCCTATTGCTGATCATTCAAACAATCAATCAACCAAAAGAAAAGATTAGTGGTCAAACAGTTATAGAGGATTTGAATATCTACTTACCCACAACCTACAGAAGATGGCACTAGTCATTGCAAGTCATTTTCGCACTGCGAAATATGAAAAATACATAACACTACATTAGCAAGAATTCACATCTCCATTCCAAGTTTTCATATATTAGAAATAAGCTAGCACATTGGATTTGAATCGAAATATGCATAATGATCAATAACCATTGTAGAAACAACTTACCTAGAAGCTACAAAGGTGAAATGATTCAATCCGCACTGCAAAATATGAAAAATACATCACACTACATTAGCAAGAATTCACATCTCCATTCCAAGTTTTCATATATTAGAAATAAGCTAGCACATTAGATTTGAACCGAAATATGCATAAGGATCAATAACCATTGTAGAAACAACTTACCTATAAGTTACAAAGGTAAAATGATTCAATCTAGAACAACACAACAATCATATTCATGACTGCATAGTAGACTTGAACTTCCAACTAACCTATATGTGATTAGAAAGAGACTAGCCAACTAATCATTCTTTCATCTATTGGAGTTCACTTTTTCTCCATGGATTCTTCTATCATAGCAGCCAATAACAACTTGAAAAAATCAATTCAAATAAAAATATGAGATTGGAAAATATTAAGTTTGTACTTAATTTAATTGAAGTAAATAATAATAATAATTCCCTCAAGTCAATGGTTGTGTGGGGTGCCAAAAGTCTCTTAAGAGGTGTTTTGGTTTTTTGTTTTTAATTATTAAATATAGAACCAGTAAAAATTTCTTAAAAGGGAAAAAATCATCATTTATTAAATTATTCTTACTTTCCTAGCCAACTATGGCTAGTCACCGCCTATCTCACCATCCACACAACCTCTGATTGTAATACAACACAACCTCTGATTGTAATACAACGTCTAGAATGTTCTGGTGGTAGATAGCCAGCCCACTGTCCAATTTCCTTGGTGGCATGATCCACTTTTAAAAGGAGAAATAAAAAATTGTTCCAATTAAATGGTGGAACCCAGAGGATGTTTAAAGACCAAAATTGACAAACCCTCGAGATGTTTCCAATCCAAACTGGTATCCCATTCATATATTATATCCACTAAATGCTTATAGATTGAGAGCATGGCTCACTGATATGTGTGTTTTCCATTTTGTGGTTGTTGAATTATAATTAGCAATGGCTCCTAATATCTCTTGTGCTCTTGTCGTTGCAGGATCCATAAAATCAGAGTCTAAGGAGCTCTGTTTTAGCTTATCAGACGGGAAGTTGTGATTGCAGGGAGCTCCAACCCTTAGTGAAGTTCCTGATAATGTTTTTCTGACTAGTTTGTCATCAATCATATGTAAAAACTATGATACAATTGTTGCATTCCTTCTGTTGCATTCAATGATCATAAGGGATCCTTTATTAGATCTGATGCAGAAAATCCATCCAGCAAAGTGTTGTTGAATTCTCTAGGCCAGCTCAAGGATATAAAGTTTAGGAGTATATTTCGTTTTAAAATATGGTGCGATCCCGTGTTATCAGGTCGAAATGGCTCGGACCTGCAAATAGAGACATAGTTCATTCTTCTGCACATTGAAGACATAAGTTCATATGTGTTGATCCTGCCTATTATTGAAGGAAAATTCAGAGCAGCTTTGCATCATGGAGGAGATGACAACATAGTTTCCAGTGTTGAGAGTGACTCAAACCTCATCCAGGGCTCTAGCTTCAAGGCAGGTGTTTATGTTCATACGAATGGTAATCCTTTTGAACTTATCAGAGAAGAATACACCACCATCAAGGTCCATCTTGGCACCTTGAGATTGCTGGAAGAGAAGAGGGTCCCTGATATAGTTGATAGATTTGGATGGGGTACTTGGGATGCATTTTATTTGACAGTTGAACCTGTTGATGTTTGGCAGGGAGTCAAGGAGTTGGTAGATGGGGGTGTCCTCCCAGGTTTCTCATAATTGATGATGGATGGCAGAGTATCAATTTTGATGCACAAAAGAATTCTTTGGAAGGTGCCAAAGATCTTTTGCTTGGAGGATCTCAGATGACATTGATGAGATATAGATTTGAGGAGTGCGATAAGTTCAAAAAATACAGAACATGCACTATGAGAAGGCTTGATGCTCCCAAATTTGAGCAGGGGAAGCACAAAAACGGGATTGACATGGCTATAATTCAGGAGAGCGCTGAGAAAGAAAGATTGGCTAATAAAAAAAACGAGTTGTTAGATGGAGAATTATCATAAATCCATGAAGATGCAGAATGTGAAGTTTTTCTTGTTAATATTAATGTATCATTAAGTGTTGATGGTTCCAAGTCCTTATTCGTTAATCCAGGTGAGAGTACATAATCAACTCAAAATGGAGATGGGAAGCTGGCATTATTAGTGCTGATAATTCCTCTGTTACAGAGATGGTTCTCAAGGCATTTATTGATTATTTGAAGAAAGAGTTCAAGGGCCTTGATGATGTTTATTTCTGGCATGCCCTGTGCGGTGGATGGGGTGGTGTCACGCCACGAGCTACACACCTCAATGTAAAGCACATACACTTCAATATTTCCCCAGTTGTAAATTGTATGATGCAGGATTTGGTTGTAGATAAGGTTGTTGAAGCTGGGATTGGCGTTGTTTTTATAGTTCTATGCATTCATATCCGGTCAGAGTGGACGCCACAAGAGTGAAAGCGGACGTCATTCATGTAAGTCATTCAAATCTATTTTAGCATTTGCAAGACTAAACAAGATGAGCTGCATGGCAGCAAGTCCCTGCCATGAGATGTCAGACCATTCCCATGCAGGTGGCTGCCATGAGATCTCAGACCATTCCCATGCAGGTGGCTTTGTTGGAATGAACAGAGAGACTCCGCAGGTTAAACAGTTTGATTCCGAGCGTCTCAGGCAGCCGCTGTAGCTTGTTGAAAGCATTGAAAGAAGCTCTGTTTAAAGCACCCTCAGCTTTTGTAACCGAGAGGTACTGAGAGGTAAGCGGCTTTTGTAAGCGAACGAGAGGTGTACTGCAGGTTAGAGTTTTAGCTGCCCTGCACCCATTTAGTAATCGAGAGATAGTTCAACTCTCTTGAACTGGGAACCTGAAAAACATGAATAACAACGATTCGGCAACCCCGACCGACAGCCAATTTCGTTTAACTGTCCGAAATATCAGGTCCGCGGTCTTTTACCACGCACTAAGTGCTCTTCTCGTTCGCTGCGGGATTACTGAACTATCGTTCCTTTTCCCGAGTTCCAACTGCCAGTCTGTTCGCCTCACCGAACAGTCACCTCTTTTGCCGCGTTGCTGGTCTCTGTCATTCGACTCCACCGAATGCCCGAACAGTTGATCTGCAACCTGTTCACCATAATCTCGACCAACCTGCTCACTGTTTTATGGCGTGCCGCCACCCGCTCGTCGAACTGTCTGCACCGAGTCACTGGCTCTTTCACTGACAGCTATCCGACTGTGTTTTCAACAATGCGTTCTACGCATTCTGCCCGAACCTTCGTTCGAACCAGCTATACAAGACTTAACGGTCCGTCGCTGTATATATCTCTGCACATTTACCCAAAAGCGGGCCTTCACATAAATTACCCGATGTAATTATATAAAGCTGCGCACTTATAAGTCTGCACTTCCGTCCGAGTCCCGTTCCCCAACCCGTGCCAATCTGCTGTGTAGATTTATCCCTGCGCTATTACCCGTGCTTTATTATTTGCCACCGTAAGTCTGCGCAGTAATGTACCGAGACTGTTCCACGAGTTCTGCTGACTGTCCATCTGCTCAACTGTTTACAATGGTTGAGTTCAAATTCCATCTGGTCAACTGATTACAAATATTGCTTTTTAATGAATCAGAAACGCTATCAACTTTTTTACCCGCACAGGTAGGCTAAAATGGAAATAGTTTTTAAAATGTTCCATTGAACAATAATGATGTAAGAATAGAATTAAAAAATGAGTTGTTAACAACCGCAACTCCCTCCAGTTATGTATCAGCTAACCGTAGCACGTGCATCGCATGCAAGCGATGTGTACACATGTCCCCGGCATCGTAGCTAAACCTGAAACTCATACAGGCGAGAAGACCGCGAACAAACTGAGATTTAACTAGAAGCTCAAGATCACCACATCGGTTTGCCGACTGCTCGACTTGATTCGGAGGAAGACGGAATCGGTGAATCACCCTCTGTTCTGGATGCTGTTAGACGATGCAGAGAAGGAGACCTCTCACTCTGCCTTGCGAGGTCGCTGTTTTTCGCAGCATTCTGGGAGCTCTGAATAGTACCAATTATGAACGCGGTCATGAGATTTCTCTGCACAGCGAGGCTAGTTTCTTTGTTTGTTGTTATAGGAACTCTATATGTATGAATAATAGGAACTCTGCATGTAAAGTTTTAGCTTTGAAATTTAATAAGATGGCGTATTTGATTAGACCTGTTTCAGCATTTATCATTATGCAGTCTTGAAGAAATTGAAGCTACACTGAAAGAAGCCGACCGCTGGACCAGCAGAGAACCCAAGTCTTTATCCATTCCTCCGAAATTTTGCGATCTGCTTCAAAGATTTCGTGGCGTTTAATCTTAGTGAACAAGAAAAATGTGTGGCGCTGTTGTCACTGTGCCCATGATGGTCGCCCCTTCTGAGTTAATATTTGTTGGGTATTTTTGCTTGTTTGGGATGGGAAAATACCAAAACCACAAAATATAAAACACAGAGGCTATGCTCTGTTTCCTTTGCTCCAAGATCTTTTACACAGAGAAGTCTTTTTAAAATTAATTACACAGGACACAGAGTATTTCACCACCATAAAAGGATTTCTATTCATTAAAACAAAATGACTGAGACATATTCATCCTCTTTTACTCAGAGGGATTCACCAAAACATTTACACAAAAGTTACTCTGCCTCCTATGAAATTTTACACCACTGTGTGTAAATATTTCATTTACATTCACTGCTGTGGTGAAAACAAAAACTTACAGGGAGTTACAGATTTACCTTTTCACTTGTGTGAAACAACTCATGGATTTGAAACACAAACAATCCAACTGGTTTTCTTCATTTACTTCTCCCTCCTGCACTGCTGTGCATTTTACATTACAATCCAAAATTACTCTGCTGCATAAAAACATTTTACATTACAAATCCAAAGGTATTTATGCACTTCTGTCTCCTGCAATACAAAGTTTAAACTCTATATCCCATTCGCTGCTGCGAATCCAATTTCTTATCTCACTGTGTGAGATTCACACATTTTATCTCTGGTGCTGCGGACCCCCTGTCTCACCTTTTTACAATGTGCAATTACATATATTTTTGTTACAATCCCCGTGGGTTTTCTTTTTCACATGTCAAAACATTGGGTCAACGCTATATTAAAACATATATAAAAAAGAAATAAAAATAAACTTACAAAATACCTAGCCGTAAGAAATATTTAAAACCTTACCAAAATAAATGTCAGCCATTTAACATAGGGGATGGGCAATACGTATGGTCCACACTATATTAAATTTTTAATCAGACCCTCTGTACTTTCCTTGAAATGGACGGCGGAGAGACTCAGCGTTAATCCAACGGCGGAGCTTTCATATCGGAAGACTTTTCTGACAGTACTTTAAACCATCGTGCAGCTTTGTTAAATCAACGGCGGTAAATGCTGGAGGTAAATCAACGGGTGAAAACGATATCGGAAGAGGTGAGATGGGTGAAAGATACCTTCCGAAAAGTGTCAGGTGCTTATGTCATGCCAGCGTCACAGTTGGACAGTTGTCGGCATCGGACTACCATGGTACGGAAATCTCCTTGAGCCAAAAGCGGTGCGATATCTTCCTGCCGGTTTTAGGTTTGATGTGGTGGTTTCGGGGTGGATTAAATGCAGGACCGCGCGGTTGGTGAAATTATAAATTTAACACTCCCCTTTAATTTCACCCGCTGGGCATTCGGTCATACCCAGACACTTCCTCAAAAATTCGAAGCTTTTCTGATCCAGTGGCTTTGTCAAGATGTCTCTGCAACCTATTCTTGTGTCCTGCAATGTTCTAGGACAATTTCTCCATTGTTCACCAATTCTCTGATGTAGTGAAACCTTGTATCAATGTGTTTCGTTCTCTTATGAAACACTGAATTCTTTGACAATGCAATAGCTGAGCTATTGTCGCAAAAATCACTGTCGCTTTTGCCTGCTCTTGGCCTAAGCTCCTCAACATCCTTCTCATCCAAACTGCTTGACATGCTACTGCTGTAGCTGCCACATATTCAGCCTCTGCTGTAGACAATGCTACAATGGACTGCTTCTTAGAAGCCCATGAAATGGCTCCTGAACCCATATGAAAAACATAACCAGAAGTGCTCTTCCAATCATCAACACTTCCAGCCCAATCACTATCTGTGTATCCAACCAGATCTGAATGTTCTGAGACATTATATAAAATTCCAAACATTTTGGTACCTTTCACATACCTCAAAATTCTTTTTGCTGCCTGCCAATGTGCCTCCTTTGGCCTCTCCATGAATCTGGAAATTAAACTAACAGCATACATAATATCGGGCCTAGTTGCTGTTAAATACATAAGGCTGCCTACAATACTCTTGTACAAACTAGGATCAAAATCCTTGCTGCTGTCCTCTCTGCTGAGTTTTAATCCCATCACTGTGGGAGTGATCGCTGCCTTGCATTCTTCCATGTTAAATCTGCTCAATACTTGATTTACATATCTTTCCTGTGAGATAAAAATTCTTTTTTCATTTTGATCTACTTCTATGCCTAAGAAGTATCTCAAGAAACCCATGTCAGTCATTTCAAATTCTTCCTTCATGACTGATTTAAAATTCTTGATGAGTTGATCATCATTACCTGTAAAAATAACATCATCAACATACAAGACAACAATTAGAATTTTACCATCTTTTTCTTTGATGTAGACGGTGGGTTCTCCTTCACACTTGTCGAATTCATTATCCAATAGATATGAATCTATTCTGCTGTACCATGCTCTTGGCGCTTGCTTCAGCCCATAAAGAGCTTTCTTTAATTTGCACACTTTGTGCTCTTCACCTTTCTTCTCATAGCCTAGAGGCTGTTCAACATAAACCTCTTCCTTTAACACTCCATTTAGGAATGCTGACTTCACGTCCATTTGGTAGACTTTCCATTTTTTTTGTGCTGCTATGGACAACACTGCTCTCACGGTTTCCATTCTTGCAACCAGTGCAAAAGTATCCTCATAATCTCTCCCATACTGCTGCTTGTACCCTTTGACAACTAGCCTTGCCTTGTGCATTTTTATCTTGCCTTCAGCATTGCTCTTGATCTTGTAAACCCATTTCACTCCAATGACTTCTTTACCTTTTGGTAGCTCAACAAAATCCCATGTTTTGTTTCTTTCTATGGCATTCATCTCCTCATCCATAGCTTCTATCCATTTCTTATCTTTAATTGCATCCTTGAAATGAATAGGATCATCAACATGACAA
>APFE030983676.1:134959-150330 GCA_000404065.3 Pinus taeda
TACACCACTGTGTGTAAATATTTCATTTACATTCACTGCTGTGTGAAAACAAAAACTTACAGGGAGTTACAGATTTACCTTTTCACTTGTGTGAAACAACTCATGGATTTGAAACAAAACAATCCACTGGTTTTACATTACAATCCAAAATTACTCTGCTGCATAAAAACATTTTACATTACAAATCCAAAGGTATTTATGCACTTCTGTCTCCCGCAATACAAAGTTTAAACTCTATATCCCATTGGCTGCTGCTAATCCAATTTCTTATCTCACTGTGTGAGATTCACACATTTTATCTCTGGTGCTGCGGACCCCCTGTCTCACCTTTTTACAATGTGCAATTACATATATTTTTGTTACAATCCCCGTGGGTTTTCTTTTTCACATGTCAAAACATTGGGTCAACGCTATATTAAAACATATATAAAAAAGAAATAAAAATAAACTTACGAAATACCTCGCCGTAAGAAATATTTAAAACCTTACCAAAATAAATGTCAGCCATTTAACATAGGGGATGGGCAATACGTATGGTCCACACTATATTAAATTTTTAATCAGACCCCGTGTACTTTCCTTGAAATGGACGGCGGAGAGACTCAGCGTTAATCCAACGGCGGAGCTTTCATATCGGAAGACTTTTCTGACAGTACTTTAAACCATCGTGCAGCTTTGTTAAATCAACGGCGGTAAATGCTGGAGGTAAATCAACGGGTGAAAACGATATCGGAAGAGGTGAGATGGGTGAAAGATACCTTCCGAAAAGTGTCAGGTGCTTATGTCATGCCAGCGTCATAGTTGGACAGTTGTCGGCATCGGACTACCATGGTACGGAAACCTCCTTGAGCCAAAAGCGGTGCGATATCTTCCTGCCGGTTTTAGGTTTGATGTGGTGGTTTCGGGGTGGATTAAATGCAGGACCGCGCGGTTGGTGAAATTATAAATTTAACAATATTCAAGGTTAGTCAATGCGATATACTCGTTGTGTATGTATTTCGGTCGAGTTGTTCGGACATATGGGTGATTGTTTTTTATTGGATTGAGTAATGCCCATTGGAATTGCTGTTGTGTGTATATATGTATATGGTTGGGTGGGATCTAGGATTTACAAGTGAATGTGTATCAGAATTGTTGCAGACTAATTTATTATTTGCCTGTTCCTATGTAGATTCTCGGATTCACATTGAATTTATGGGATGTGTTGTAGGCTGTGGGCAATGGCAATATCTTCACTGCTGATGTGGGTCTGATCTACAACCAAGAGCTTCAAAATAACGACACGGCCTCCCCTTCTGCGGTCTATACCGACATCGCGTGCTCGACAACGACAAAACCCTGCGAGCACTTGTTCGACAAGGCCGTCACGCCCAGCGATGTCGGGAGTGGTTGGCATGCTTCGGCTTTAGCCTTTAAAACAACTTAGCAGGTATCTTATGAACTGCTCGCCTACTGAAAAACCTCAACATAAATAGATGCGATGCAATTGTTTTTGCAGGTAAGGACAGAGAAATCGGCTTATCGATAAACTCGGCCAGGGAGGTTTTGGGTCGGTCTATAAAGTGAGTATTTTCATGTCTGTTCTATGGATTTATTAAGCATGAAGATATCAATGGGAAGCGTCGATTCTTGAAATAAATTGAAGTGTAAATTGTTTTCATTATTTGCACTAATGGGCTTATTAAGCATGAAGAGATAAAATTGAAGTGTCAATTTTGGAAATCAATTGAAGTGTAAATTGTTTTCAGTATTTGCACTATGCGCTTGAAATGTAAATTGTTTTCATTATTTGCGCTAATGGGTTTGATCCCTCTTGATTTTGTTATATCTAGATTTATAAAAGATATATCAGTAACTAGTGTTTTATTTATTAGATGCAGCTACCTTAATATTAAAATTATTTACATGAAACAGGTGCCACCTTTAGCAAGCGCTTCAACCGGGCTCTGGGGAGCATTGCAGCTGGAGTTCTGGCTCTATCAATTTCAGCGTTGTCTTTATCAGCTGGGAAAGTGGCACAACCTGTCATCATTGGCTTCAGTGTCTTTGTAGTCAGTACTACCTGTTTGAATACACATTAATGTAGTGCAGTTGCAGAGCTCTTGTACACACTGTCTCAGAATTAAATGCTTTGGAAAATGAATAGTCCAGAAACAATCTGCTTAAAATTAAAAAATTGCAGGTTATGTTTCAATTAAAAAATTGCAGTATTTACCTGATGAAGTCATGAACATTTGCAACAGGCTTTGGATGCAGAATTAAGGCGTCCGGTGGAGCAGCGTTTGGACGAAGGGCGGTTGCAGCAGAAGGGCCGTTGCAGCAGAAGCATGGACGAAGGGCCGTTGCAGCAGAAGGGCCGTTGCAGCAGAAGCATGAAGGCCGTTGCAGAAGCATGATGGACGAAGGCCGTTGCAGAAGCATGATGGACCAAGGCCGTTTTAAGGGAGGCAAGTAAAGTCGGTTTCCTCCATGCAAATTGACACGCCACGGCAATTTCGACACGGCGGCAAGGTGAGCAGCGGGCAGCAACCATGGTTTAGTAGATATCATCCACAATAAGTATTCCTAACATTAAATGTTAGGAGATTAATGCTAAGGGAAACTTAGCATTAGTTCACGAAGCTCTTAATCACTGTATTTTTGCCAAATTTAGCCTAACTTTTCAACTTGGATACCTCGTACTGAGGCCAAATAAGACGACCATGTTTCTGATTGGTTAACAGCATAAACAAATAAAAAATATCGTTTTGATTTTCGTGTCATTCGAATGGACTTTATGGTAAGTTGAAATAGTTTATTGGTTGCCGGGCCAAACTAATAGCCACCGACCAAAATCGATTGCTATAGTCCCTACCAGGCCCGGAGGGCAGGGACTAAAAAAGATCAGGGAAAACTATTATCGTGTTAAAAGAGAATGTATTTGAAAAAATGTATTAAAATCTCTTTTTAAATTATTTCTCAATTGAAACAATGTTCTCTTCCTCCTTCCGTAGTTCACTTGGTAAGTTTTGATATGGAGTGTTCTCCTTCTCCTTGAGTAGTTAACTACCTAAGTTCTGATATGTAAATTTCTTGAGTGATAAAAGAACTATGTTCAATTTTTAGATTGACCATTTGGTGTCTTGTTTAAGGGGTGGATAGTTAAACTCAATTTCTAGATTGACTATTTCGTGTCCTGTTTAAGGGGTGGGTAGTTACACTCAAAGGTTATAGTAGTAGTGGTTGGAACATATTTTGTTCTATGTAACAATAATCTTTGATGAAAGTATGTTGTGGTTGGAATAAATCATCCTTCATGCAACTACAAGCCTTAATCCCCTGTCATGGATATAGCCCGACCCAATTGCCAATTCCTCTAATAAACTAAAAACTAACACAACCTAGCCCAATTACCAATTCCTCTAGTTAAAAATCAAACTTACACAGCCTGACCCAATTTCTAATTCCTCTAACAAAAAAAACTATAGCACAGTAAAATTGCGTCCTATTAAGTGAATAATCTCTGGGATATTTTGTTTATTTGGTTGCAAAGACACTATAATTTCGAGCTAAGCAATATGGGGGGAGGGTAGAACTAGCTAAAGCATACTATGAAGGATTAAGCAGTCCATGATAAATAATTTGGGTGGGAACAAATTGATAGCTAACATGGAGAAATGCAATGACTTCTTCTTCTTAGGGACCAAATAGATAGCTATGGGGTGCGCGGGTAAGATAATAAAAAAAGAAAATATCATTATTCTTCAGATTTTGAACACATTTCAGGCCAAACCAGACAAATAAATTTATTGAATTGACTTATAATGATACAGGAGATGATTTATGGTTCCAAAATCCAAATAGTCATCCAACGGGTGCTTACTCGCTACAAGGAGTTCATATGATTCATTGCGGATTCAACAACTTGTGGATGGGAAACTTCATCCAACTTGACTGGGATATGTTTCAGTGTGATCACGTATGTGCCAAGTTCCATGCAACATCTCGAGCCATATGCCAAGGCCCACTGTATGTGAGCGATGTAGTAGGAGGCCATGACTTTGATCTTCTCAAGAAGCTTGTTCTTCATGATGGCACAATCGTCAAGTGCCAACATTATGCTCTTTCTACTTGTGATTTCATCTTCATAGATCCATCCCATGATGGTATTACTATGTTGTAGCTCTGGAACTTGAACAAGGTAAGTAGTATATGATCACCATATGGACCTGTGTGCTTAGAGAGATTTCTGATCAGGAATTCTAGTCATATTTTTTATCAATGTTAGTAATAATATTCCCCTAAAAGTCGTTCATTCTTGATAATCTCTTTGAAAATTATTAACTGTTTTGGTTGATTTTTTTTTCTCACGCATAAATTTATAATTTGTTTCCCAATTTAAGCATTTCTTTAAATTTATAATTTTTTTGTCAATTTAAGCATTTCTTTTGTTTATCATTTCAAGTTATCCATTTCACTTCATTCTATTTAACCGAATCTTGCAATCTCTTTGGCATTCATAAAAAACTTTCTTTGTCCATAAGATGGGTGGAGCATCCATTAGAAATGTATAAACAATTTCTTCCAAAAATACTTGATCAACAACAAATTTAGCCGGGCCTTGCACTAAGTGGAGTGTTCATAAAAAATGTTGTATGTTTGCCACAAGCTACAAAATTTCTTCCAAAAACACTTGATCCACAACAAATTTATTATAGTTAAAGCCACCTTTTTACAGTTTAGTACAGACGGATAGATTTTTTTAATTAAAAGCCTCACTATCAAGTCAATATTGATTTTATCCATGAACCCTAAGATTTAAGAAATTTGCAATTAAGATAACTGAGATAAGGACCATCAAGTATTGTGAGTACAAGACCATTTTGCAAGGTTATAATCGTTGCACCATACCCATACTTATCCTGAAGCAGATGTGAAGGAACTGTATGGCATGCTTGCAAAGTAAAAATTTGGAAATATTATGCTCCTGCAATTATAACGTTGGAGGTATCCCATTGTTGATCATTCAAAAAATCAATCAACCAAAAGAGTAGTGGTCAAACAGTTATAGAGGATTTGACTATCTACTTACCCTCAAACTGCAATTTCAAAAAAATTGCTAGAAGATGGCACTCGTCATTGTAGGTCATTTTCACACTGCAAAATATGAAAAATACATCACACTACATTAGCAAGAATTCAAATCTCCATTCCAAGTTTTCATATATTAGAAAAAAGTTGGCACATTGGATACCAACCGAAATGATCGATATCCACTCTAGAAATAACTTGCCTATAAGCTACAAAGGTGAAATGATTCAATCCAGAGAAACGCGACAATCATATTCATGACTGCATAGTAGACCTAAACTTCCAACTGACCTATATGTGGTGGGAGAGAGACTAGCCAACTAGCCATTCTTTCATCTACTGGACTTCACTTTTTCTGAGCAGATTCTTCCATCATAGCAGCCAATGGTAACTTGAAAGAACTAATTCAAATAAAAATATGAGATTTTAAAATATTAAGTTTGTACTTAATTTAATTGAAGTAAATAATAATAACAATTCCCTAAAGTCAATGGTTGAGTGGGGTGCCAAAGTTCTCTTAGGAGGTGTCTTAATTTTTGTTTTTAATTATTAAATATCGAACCGATAAAAATTTCTTAAATGGAAAAACAAAATTGAAGTGAAGAAGCAGGGTTCCCACCTAGAAATAATTAGGTCTTTCATTTGGTTGTTTTGGGTTAAGGATTTTTTGTTTCTATCTTCCTTCTAAAACTATAGCTAGGGGGAAACCCCCCACCGAAAACTACTTTAACTATGCTCAAATGCCTCAAACTGGTTTTGGTTAGCCTATTATGCCTCAACCCACCTATGGAATGCCTTACCCTAGATTGAATACAATTTGGAATCCTTCTCAAAAGTCAATTCATGTCACTTCTCAAGTGCTTTTGTATCAACCTGGCCAACCTCTTGGACAACCTATGCAGCATCTGCCTTTTCAAGGTATGTCTTCTCAAGTCTAACCAACCATCCTGGCTACCTCATCGACACCTGCCTAGTAATCGCTTCAACAGTCTACCCAAAGTACCCATCAAACCGTAGGGAAGTCTGCTATGGAAACATTTTCTTAGAACCCAAGTTCAAGTTCGCTTAGGACTCCCATTCCAGTAGTATCGCAAATAATTGTCCCGCTTACATCATAGGTTACTATGCAACCCCTTGTTCAGTATTAACCTCAAGCATCAGGTGTTCAATCCATTCCGACAATTCCATCAGCACCTCAAATACTTGTTGTTCAACCTAGTGTTCCATATATGCAAGTACATTTTCAAGGGATATCTTTCCAAGGTTTACCCCAAAGTTAGTTTGTTCAAGCTACACCTTTTCAAACTCAATTTCTCCAAGGTCAACCCTTGCAAAGACAACCCTTTCAAGGAACGTTTGTTCAAGGTCAAATGGGTCAGAATCTCACCTTCAAGAATCAACCATACCTAGGTCATACGTTTCAACAACCTATTCAACCGCAATATGGTATGGCTCATCCTGGATACCGAGGAGGTATGCATATTCCAACTCCTCATGCTATCCTAGGATATCCTAGATATCCTCCTCCTGGTATGGGACTTGCCACTCAGGGTTCTTAATATCCATCGCAGGACCCCAATCGTCAGTTGCCATTCATTGCAACTTTGGATTTTTCTAACCTCTCTCGGGTAACTAATGATCCACTTCTTTATTTACCCTATTGGCCGGCTATTCCTACTAAGTTTCCTAATGACATTCATAAGTTTGAAGGTAAGTCAGGTGAAGATCCTTCCAACCATGTCATGACCTACCATCTTTGGTGCGCGTCCAACTCATTAAATGATGATTCTATTAGATTACAAATTTTCCAACGAACTTTAATCGGTTCGGCAGCCAAATGGTATGTAGAATAACCGGTGCTTCTTTCAACACGTTCAATGCCCTTGCTACAACCTTTTCGACCCATTTTCAGTTACCCATTCAGTATGACAATGGAACTGAACTTTTGACTTCTTTAAAGAAATCAACGTCTACCCATATCTCAGATCACATTCACGAATGGAGACGAAGACGTCGCCTAGTTAAAGTTTACATTCCAGACCGGATTTTGGCCGAATTGTTTATAAAGTCACTTTTACCAGTTATAACTAAAGATGTAGTCAAAGGGGGTGTTGTAATTGAAGATCGGGTAATTTCCCGCTCTCAATATCTCGATATTGTTTATACTCAGTCTAGTACTTTGTATGAAAAGATCCCAGATTTACCCCCATTTACTTTGTATGAAAAGATCCCAGATTGTCTATATTTGGATGTCCGAGGATTTTGATGAGTGACCAAGGTTCACACTTCCTAAATAAGACTATTGAATCATTGCCTAAGGAGTTACAAGTTTATCATCAGAAGATTACCCTTTATCGCCTTCAGTCTGATGGAATAGTAGAAGCTTTTAATAATATTTTGGAGAATGCACTTAGTAAGGTATGAAATGTGAATAGAGATGATTGGGACCTTAGAATTCTAGTAGTGTTATGGGCTTATAGCACCACATGTAAAAATTTGACAGGTCGGACACCCTTCAGTTTAGTTTATGGGAAACAATCTATGATGCCCATGGAGTACATCGTGCCTAGCTTGAGGATTACAACTTTTACAAATATGGCAGACTCTAATATGATGGAGGAAAAAATGTCACAGTTGATTTCTTTGGAAGAAGATAGATTTATAGCAAGATTCCATCAACAGGTATAGAAAGCAAGAGAAAAGGCTTGGCATGACAGACATATTAAGTAGAAGAAATTACAGGTAGGAGACCTCGTTCTCCTTTATGACAATAAGTTTAAAAAATTTCCAAGAAAATTCAAGGTGCATTGGTTGGGCCCATACATTATCAAACATATTACTCATGGAGGTGCAATTCAATTAACAAAGTTAAATGAAGAATTGGTTCAAGGAAGAGTAAATGGCAGCAGGTTGAAGTCGTATAGGGATAACCTTGCCCCTACAACTTCACTATGAAGAAAGGAGAAAAGGCTTAGTGCCACCTACAGTTGAAAGTGGGCACTAGACTATAAAATACGTTGTAGGGAGAAATTTTATGTAGGAAGTTACTTCACTACATTCTCGATTATGTCAAAGTTCGTAGGAGCCTTGACAGAAGAGGGGTTGCTTCGCTACAATATGGGATGCATCAAAGTTCACCCAAAAAATATGATCGTTAAAAAGGAAAGTTGTCATTGAAACACACAGAAAGATGCATTTATGAGGATAGATTAAGGGGATATAGATTAATGAACAAAATCTGAGCTAATGATGGGGTTATAAATTCATATTTGCTATAAAAATTTATGTCCCGCTCAGATTCGGCACTTTGTTGTCCTGCGAGTTGAATATTCCTATTCCGGAGAAGTTATAGAAATTTTTTATGTCGTATGTTGTTTGAGGATTCCTTTGAAGAAAGTATTTTTCTATTTAGTGAGAAGGGATTAACCGAATTCATGGAAGGATCATCTGATATGCCCGAAGCAGCATTGCCACAACCTAGACACGCGCAATGGATATCTTTGTGAAATAAAATGACCATAAAGGAGATAACAAAGAAGAAACAAGAAAAGGGACCTGTTGAGCCTCAGAAAGATCTCGAACATGTGAGAGATAGTGAGGAAGAAGCAAAGTGAGTGCAAATGGAAACTGATGGTGCAACATTTCCGTCACCTCTTCCACCGTATATTACACCAAGAAAACCATATGAAAAACCAGTGACAAAGTCGAAGGACACAAAGTATGACACCTTCACACATTTATTGTCGGAGTTAGTGTGATTTATTGGAGAAAACCTTGGAAATATTTTACAGCTGAAGCTTGTGGACAATGCTTTCAATGACATAAATAAATATCCACAGTTCACACCATACAAATACTTAAAACAAGTGCATTACCCTAAGAGTGGTGTGACAAGGTTAGAACCGTAGTAGTGGGTGGTTGGATTTGTGTAGTCGGGCTTGTTGAATATGTTGAATGTTCCGCACTTCAGAAAAAGTTTAGGAAGCACAACTTGTGTGAGACAACTTCTCATGCCAATTCATGATGGATGCTTGTGGATGGTGAAGAGGATCCCTATCGACCCAATGTTAATATGGAGAATCACAAGAAGCTACAACAAGCCACACCAAAGAAAGTGCGAGAGTAGAGGGAGGTTGAACTGAAGGCTGCAATGGCCAATATCTCTACAACAGTGGTAGATTGTGGGAAGCTATTAGATGAGAGCTTACAAATTTGGACTTCATTGTAGGAAGTTCCAAATGCGCAGAGACTGCAAGAGGATATTCAGTAGAAGCAACATCACTAGAGGAGATTCGGGCAATTGTGAGAACCTTACCAATCTCTCAAAAACTCACAAAGCTCAATGAGGGAAATGCCCTCTAGAAGAAGATAGAGAAACAGAGGAAGGAAGAGTAGCCTCTGACAGAGAGAACTCAGCCATGGCAGGATGAGGCTCTTCAATTGTCCTAAGAAGTGGATGAGAAGCTTCAAGATATTTGACAGAAAGAGAAGGCAATGATGGAAAAGTCACAAACATTCTACAGTAGTTCAACAGCACCTACAACAACATTGCTACAAAGATTAGAGGAAACTTGGTGAAGTGACTCAAGACGAGTCACATGTGAGCGTTCAGAGCCTGTTGGGTGCAACCCAACCTAGCCTAGATTTTGGCAAAGACTGCATTTTTTGGGGTGAAGCGCGCAATGGATCATGTGTCAGAGCACATTTTGACTAATTAAATATACCGCACAGTTTCGTAAGGGCTTATTGGTGGGTCGAAGCCCCTCCTTTTTGCAAAAGCACGTGATTTCGTAAGGGATCAACGGTTTTGGGGACATAGTTTCTTGTTTTAAGGATTCCATGGTATTTGAACCATGTTATATTGATGATGTAACCCTACAATGTAATAGTATATATAAGGTAAAATAATAAGAAGAGAATCATCAGTTTTGATCTAGTTTGGTAGCAAAGGAGAGGCTCTGCAGCTGAGTGCGCAGAGGCCTGGAGAAGATTCTGCAGCTTAAACTGGATTTTGTTATTTCATTATATTAAGTAGCAATTCTTGTGGACGTAGCCTTACACTGGGGTGAAACCCGTTAATTTGGTGTTTTGATGTGTATATTTTCTTATTATATGTTGTAGAGTAATAATTATTACAATTGCATTTTACTTCAGGATAGTGATGGTTTATGGTTTTATATGGCATGTTTAAGTGATTAATCGAATGCGAAGAAGTGATTTATAAATTCTAAGAATAAAATAACATAACAATACACATCTCCTAATCTTTAAGGCTACAGAAACCTAGTTCTCCATCCTCCCATAGCCACTGAGGATTGCTAAATTAGAAAACTTTCATAACAAGCATAAATGGCTTGAAAATTGGGCCAAATATGGCATATTGTAGCTGAAAATTTTCAATATTTCAAGATGGGAAGGTCACATAGACAAAAAACAAGTGAGTACAATTCAAATTTAAACATTGGAGTTAACATATTTTTCTACTAATTATGGCTTCCTTTTATTGCAAGAAGAGACTGAGAACTTCTTGCCAATTCATTGTGAGGCTCCTTCGTTTGTTGAGCATTCACCAAAGCAAGAAAAATCTTGTAATTGGAATTATTAATAGGTCTAATATATCTGTGATGCAATGGCTAAATTGAATAATTAAAACATGACTCTTATAATATGTACTCACCAAAGATATGACTAGCTAGTAGGGCCTAGAGCTACTAAGTTATTCATTACTTTTATAGTATCAAGACATAACAAATATGACCATCTAGTAGAGCCTCTAGATTGTTGGCTAAGTATAATGTTTATGGAAATCATAATCCATGATAGTTAATGAGAAACTAGGTACAAGTCTTTCATCACAATTAATGAATGAGATATAAAACATTTGTTACAAATCATTTCATGTTGAAAACTTCCTTCCAGATGGGTGGTATCCCTTCAAGTTGGATCTAGGGTTCCCAATCTATTCTTGAACATGTTCAATTGATGTATTGCAGAGACTATGTGAAATGATACAAATATTATAGGTGATGCCACAACTATTGAGGTTTAAAATCAAAGTTCAAGCAATTGGTTCTTGTGGAGAACATTTGGGCATCCCTGAAGGCTCCATGCAAAAGATAGTGAAGGTTTTATGCAACTCTGGAAGAACGTTTATGATAACATTTTTTCAAAACAAGTGTATATGCCAAGGGGAAAATGATATCCTGTAAGGAATCTTCATAATGAATGTGATAATAAACTTAAAGTAGCAAGTCACCTAAACAAAGTAGCAAGACTGCTATATTAACAAAGTAAGAGAAAATTCCTTCAAAAAGTTCATAAAATCAATTATATCAATTTCACAGTCCACAAAAGGTATTCTTCATGGAATTTCAAGATAGGTGAGACCTCCTTAAAATGGATTTACATAGATTGTCACATTCTATTTGTTCCTCCTTTTCATTGGAATCTGGTCATATAATGGGGACATATATTGAGGAAGCTTTACAATCTTTGATGGACAATGACGAGGCAAAGAAGACTCATTACTCCACCTATATTTGTCCAATGGTTGTACCAAGATGCTAATCCACATCTCTCCTTTGCAGCCTTAGCATATGATACAACGGTTTAGGTCCTGATGGGGACACATTAATGCATTGGTGATGTAAATGTGATAGCTTGAGGGCCATAAGTTGTTTCCATGCAAAGTAGAAAATTACGTGCTTGAAATCAAAATTTATATTAGCTCGACCTTACACCTCATGGGAAAGATTCATATGCAGTGTTGATCCTATCTTAGTCTACTTATTACATTCATTTACCAATACATATTAATTTCAAGTGCCCTTTATTCCTATCTTCAGTTCTTCAACAACAATAATAGATGAAGCCCTTAAACAGGTCGCACAGCAAACATTTTTCTCATCAATGTTCCTTCCTACATTGTAAGGATCCTTTTATTGTCTTACTAATACTCTCGTTATTTCATGGCAGCTCTAATATAATTAAAAAAACTATTCTAACTTCATTTAGCCATTTTATGTATTCCTTAATAACAATCCTATAAGAAGAATATTTTCTTGAATTTTTGTAAGATAACACGGGTACTATTGAAGAGAATATCACAAGGACAACCCTACACTCTTCTTAAGGATGATCAAGGCTTTTACGATGGGATCTCTACTAAAAGACCATAGTCTAGCTTGGGAAATCTGTGAAAATGACCCAACCCATGAAGAGCATATGTCCAAGGAAAGGCAAGAAAAGGACTTTCCTGGTCCTCTTGAAAAGGGTAAAGCCACAACTGACAAGGACATCCCAATTTCAAGTTTAGATCAGTGCAAGGTTACAAACCATATTTTAAATGTTGGAAAGGACCAATATAAAAATAAATATGCCTCACATGATACATCATACCCAAGAATGGGTATACCAAAATCTTCTGTTCTAATGACCATGATCCCTTGCAAACCATTGGTACCTTTTCAGGCCTAGATTTTTGTCCAGAATTTGGCATAAGTCATAGAAAATAATGTTCTAACAAATATTCACAACTAGAAAACAAGGAGGAATTGATATTTTGAGAATTATGACTTGTATATTTCACCTTGTTATGTAACCAGCTCCCAAAATAAAATAAAAGATAGATCAACGACTTAAAAATCAACCTCTTCAAAGGGGAAACCTCCTTTACATTACACAAATGAAAAATTCTTGGATGATACAAATGAAAAAGCCTCCTTTCTATATATAAGATTTTAAGGGGTCACAATATAATCAAAGCCAAAATGACAATAATAATGTAAGGGCACAACAATAACAATAGTGGACTTCTATGGGGCACAATAATAACAATATGGGGATAGTTGGGGCACAAAAATAACAATAAGGGCTACAATGACATAGTAATGGGGGAATCACCAGTATTATAGGGACCTAACATTCCCTTCTCCTTTAAAAAAGTGTTTTCCTCAACGCTTGAGTAGTTCTCGATGCTTCTATATAAAATTATCACCCTTCCATGTGGAATCTTCAGTGGGTAAGTTCTTCCGCTTGTTGAGATACCCTGAAATTGATCGATTTCATAGTTGTCGAGTTCTTTCTTTTGGGACTTCTTCAAGTTCCATTATGATTTTTCCTTCCTCGTCAAGTTCTGGAAATATTATTTGAACTAGGAGTTTGTCACCTAAAACCTAATTAAAGTATGAAACATAAAAAAGTGGGTGCACTCGGGAAGCTGCAGGAAGCTCCAATTTGTATGCCATAGTGCCAATCTTTTGCAACACCTTATACATACCATAATACTTTGGTGATAATTTATTATCCTTCTTAGTTTGCTTGGGTGATATTCGTTTATATGGTTGTAGTCGTAGGAATACCCAGTCACCTACATCAAAACTTGTTTCGTTGCAATGTTGATCCGCCTTTTGTTTCATTCTATTATGTGCCAAAGTGAGGTTATCCTTTAAGAGTTGGAGAACTTGTTGTTGATGCTCGATGTGTTCTTCACTGCTTGAACCTTAGAATTTTCTCTTAAATCTGATGTGATGGACCGTGGATGATATCCATAAAGTGCCATAAATGGGGTCATTTTTGCAGCAATATGGAAGGAATTGTTATACCACCATTCATCCAGAGGCAACCATTTGACCCATTGTGTTTGTTTATCATATACAAAGCAACGAAGATATCCTTCCAAAAAAAATTTACTATCTTAGTTTTCCCATCAGATTGAGGATGATAAGATGAGTTATGAGCTAACTGAGTGCCAAGACGAGAAAATAATTTTGTCCAAAAATTTCCAGTGAAAATGGGATCACTGTCACTTATAATAATATTTGGGTTTCCATGTAGCTTTTGAATTGTTTCCATAAATGCGGTAGAAATTGTACTAGATTTAAATGGATGCGATAATGCACAAAAGTGTGCATACATGGTAAGTCTATCAACTACCACCATGACGACACTATTTCCTTCGGACTTAGGTAAACCTGTGATAAAATCCATTGAAACCTCCTCCCAATGTTGGCTTGGAATGGATAAAGGTTTTAATAGACCTAGGGTCTTAGTTGTTTCAACTTTATTTTGTTGGAAAACCAAACATTCTGCCACAAACTTTTGAATATCTGATTTAAGGCCATCCCAGAATAATTTCTTCTTAACCCTATGGTAAGTTTTTAAAAATCCTGAGTGCCCTCCTAAGGGAGAGGTGTGCAATTCCATAAGAATATTTTCTTTGAGTTGGGAATTCTTACATAGGTATAAGCAATCTTTGTACCATAACGAATCATTTTTCCATCTAAATGTCTCAGATGTACTAGGGTCTTGTTGTAACTTTTGAATGAGTACCCACTCTTCTTCGCGATTCTTCCATTCATCCCTTGCTTCATTTATCCAATCTAGTTGGATAATAAAAACGGCGCAAATAAATGTTTTTACATCCTTGTCCTTTATTGAGAGTGCATGTGCCACAACATTTTTCTTCCCTTTTTTGTAGATGATTTCAAATTCATAACCCAACATCTTTGTGACCCATTTTCGCTGCTATTCTGAAGATAATATTTTTTCTAGAAACTATTTAAGACTATCATGATCCGTTTTTACCTTGAAGTGTCTTCCCATTAGGTAGGGTCACCATTTCTTAAGTGCATGTAGTATTTCCAACATTTACTTCTCATAAATAGCTTTGTGTAAATACTTCCTTTGATTGGACGACTTTCGAAAGCAATGGGTCTTTCTTCTTGCATTAAAAAAGCACCAATTCCATTTCTTGAGGCATCACATTCCACAATAAAGGTTTTTGTGAAGTACGGCATAGCTAAAACTAGTGATTGGCACATTTCCTCTTTAAGATGTTCAAAGGTCTTTGTTGCTTCTTGAGTCCATGAAAATGTATCTTTCTTCACTAATATTGTTAGATGTGCTGCTATTCTCCCATAATTCTTAACAAACTTTCAATAATTCCATGTCAACTAGAGGAATCCTCGTAGATGCTTTATGGATGTGGGGATTTTCCATTCCTTAATGGCTTTAGTTTTTCTAGGGTCTACCTTAACGCCTTCATGAGATACAATATAACCCAGATATTCCACCTATTCTACTCCAAAGAGACATTTGGAACTTTTTTCATATAATTATTTATCCTCTAATAGTTTGAGCATTATGTCAGCATGATGAACATGATCCTTCCAAGACTTGTTGTAGATTAGTATATCATCAAAAAATACTAACACAAATTTTCGAAGGAAGGGTTTGAAAATGAAATTCATCAAACTTTGAAATGTAGAAGGTGCATTGGTAAGGCCAAAAGGCATGACCAA
>APFE030983676.1:151964-182316 GCA_000404065.3 Pinus taeda
ACTCCTAGTACAACATCAGCACCACCCATTGGAATGGAAAGCATTGGGATATTTAGTACATATTCTCCCATGGATAGCTTGATATTATGGCACTTTCCAAAGTAATTTGTGGTTCCTCCACTTGCAACCATCACTTGACACTCTGGTGCTGGATATAGGAAGCAATTCAATTCCTTGACTATCTTACAATGAATAAAATTATGGGTGCTCCCCCATCAATGAACACTATTACCTTTTTCTTCTTGATATTTCATTCTATCTTGATAGTTTAAGGAGTGGTAATTCTGACCAATGCATTACAAGATATGGTCGGATTCATTTCTTCTTTCTCTAGGGTTTGTTCCTGGTTTATATCCTCTTCTTTTGATGTTTCTTGTTCCTTTTCTTCCTCCTCTTCAAAATATATGTAAATAATTTCTTGTCAGCACACTTATGACCTTTAGTGTATTTTCTATCACAACTGTAACAAAGGCCATTTTCTATTATTTCTTCCAATTGTTGTGGCGTCAACCTTGTAGGTTGTGGAAGGCTAGGGGCAACAACACTTCCATCTTTATAGTTGTGAGTGGTAAGCTTCCTTGTTGCCATAATTTTTCTTTCCATTTTTCTTGCCAACCAAAATACCTTCTCCAATGAATCAAGTTCCCAAAGGCTCCTCTGGAATATCTTTTACCCTTATATTCAAATTTTGGAAGTCCTCAACGTGCTCCATAATTGAACCCTTTTGTTTTAGATTTATCAATAAGATAAAAGAAGTGTTGTTTTTTGTATCCTCATAATGTGTTATCATTTCTTTCGTAAAAATTTCCCAAGTGACAATTTGTTTACAAGAGGAAAGCCATCGATACCATACAAATTGATTTAGTTCCAAATATAAAGTTGCAATGTGTAACTTTTGTGTGTTTTGCACATTATGGAGATTGAAATATTGCTCCAGCTGTAGTATCCATGTTACAGGATCCTTCCCATCAAACTTCATCATATCTATATTTGGAACATGGTGGGTCTTCAATCCAACATTAGAATCTATGAAATAATGATTAACATTTCTTTTGTTCTCATCATGAGTTTCCTTTACTACCCTTTCTCCATTAGTAAGCATTTCTTGTAGCAACTTTGTCAAATCTGACTTCAAATCGTCCATGTCGCCTTTAAGTTTTTCGTCTATACCATCCATATTAGCTTCCACCTCTGTCTTTAAACTATCCTTATTAGCTTCCAAGCCTTTCTTTAAACCATCCATCTTTCCTTATATTCCTTTTTGAGAGAGGGAATTTTGTTGCACTTTGTCGCATAATTTTGATATATCATGTTGCATTTCTTCCTCTTCTTCATGAGTCATGCTAGATATTTCAGGTTGATTACTAGGTGTCTCCATTTTCTTTCTTCAGGGCATCAATCACTGATAATAATGCTTAACTTTTCCCTTTTAATTCCTTCAAACTATTTTTTCAAACCAAACTTATGCAAAATTTTGAAAAAACTACACACCTTTTTTTCACTTTGTAGGAGCACGATATTGAATATGTCATATATGTGTAATTTAGGATCCCCAAGGTCTAAAATTTTGTCCTACGATAGCCCTTTGAGTCTTATTTCCAACCCCGCAAGTCTGATCAAGATTGGATTCTCCAAGGAAGATTTATGCCAAATCTCCCACAATGACCTGATTATACATTAGTTTAGTAGAGCAAACTTGTATGAAGTGCCATGTGTCAGTGTTTCGACCTTAGGAATTGAAACCGATACAAAGAAAACAAAATTTTGTCCTCTTTCTGTAACTTTCTACTAAATTTCAATCTGATGCTCAGAGAGAAATTTATGATGATTTTCCAAGAAGTGTTTTCCGTAGTTTGCAATAAAAGTGTGGGAGTAGGCACAAGTGCGGAGGTGTTAGCAAAATTTTGTGATAGTGTATTTAGGCAGGATAGCATTGAAAAAGTACCCATGGATGCCCACGATCATATTGAGAGAATTTTCGAAAAAATTGGGGAAATTGTTGATTGCGTTGGTACTAAATATTTATTTACAAAATTTTGCAGCAAAAAATTAGCCAAGAGATTATTGTTTGACAAGGGCATCATAAATATCCATCACGAGAAGGACATGTTTTCTAGGTTGAAGAACCAATGTAGCACTCTCACATTAAAGATGCGGAGCATGATCAATGTTTCGAAGTCTCAAAGAAGATGCAAACTAGTTTTACAGAATATTTAAATAACAATAATAATAACGACCTTACAATATCTTTGGGTGTTAAGAGTGTTGAATAGTGCAGCCTGGCCAACTTACAAGCTCTCTAAACTTAATATACCATCTGACATGGCTACATATGTCCAGGTATTCAACAATTTTTATTATGGAATCCATAAGCATCGCAAACTTACGTGGATATATTCTCTAGGACCTGCAACATCATTTCTAGATTCGATAGTAAGACAATTGAAATAACAGTTCCAACATCTCTCGCAGTTATGTTATCATTAGTCAATGACACTGCTGGAAGCATGCATTATCAAGAAATTGCATCCCAATTACAATTAAATTCCGAAGAGGAAGATGTTACTAGACTATTACATTTCGTAGCATGTGGAAAGTATAATAGTCTCGTGAAGAATCCTGTGAATAAATCAATATCTTTAACTGACCATTTTGAGTTCAACCCCATCTCTACACATAAGTCCACAAAGATTAATATTATGCTCCCACAAGTGGATGAGAAGAAGAAAGTCATTGAAGTTATTAATGAAGAAATATGCCACACAATAGATTACGTCATTGTTCGCATAATGAAAACCAGAAAAGTCTTGCACCAACAACTAATAAAGGATTGTGTTAAAGAACTTTAAAATATATTCACCCAAAAATTAAGGCTATCAAGAAAAAAATTGATGAATTGATAACCAAAGAGTAATTGTAATGCAACAAATACAATCTAAGCTTACTAAAATATGTAGCCTAGGACTAAGACCAGGACCAAGACCATACATACCATGTTACTGAAAACAACCGTTGTGTCTTTTTTTTTGGTTATATATAGTACGATGTATTATTAGTTTTTGGTTATATACAGTACGATGTATTATTAGTTTTTATTTCTTACTTCCATTTGAATATGAACACATTTTCTTCTTGCTTTATGATGAAATTTTCTTCTTCCATTCTTGATATTGATGTGTTTCTTTCTGGAAATTTTCTCAATCGGATCCATCCTTGATATGATATGTTTCTTTCATGAACATTCACAATCTAATTTTAGCATAAGCTCAACCTAATTTATGACCATCCTTGATATGATATGTTTCTTTCATGAACATTCACAATCTAATTTTAGCATAAGCTCAACCTAATTTATGACCAACATAACATAATTTATATAAGATGTTTGATCATTTATACATGTTTTTATTTCATTATTAAGCTTAACTCTTTTAAAAATCAACAATGACTTAAAAAAACTTTTTTTATATAGCATAGAGATAAACATTTTTTTTAGTTTGTGTATTTTATATGGAGATTCAACTTTTGTAGTATTATGTTTTGTTTATTATCTATCACTAGTTTGTGTCACAATTCAAAGATGGAATTGCATGTAAGTAATGTAATTCACATGAAATATAGTGCAAACTTGAGAAAAAATAAAACAATAGAGATAAACACAAAGAAATATGTTTTTTAGGAAATAAAGATTTAGGTTTACTTGATTCTTTAAGGGGGCAATCTCCAAGATCAATGCTCTAAATACGATTACCGTTATTAGAAAAATATTATATAACCTTTTATTCAATATATATTTATGCATTAGAATATTAAATACCTGTGGGTCCACTTATAAGGATATTCTACTAAACTATTTGGACCTTATTAATAAGGACATTTTTTACAATGAGTGATAATTAACTAATTATTTAAAGGGCCATCAAAAGGTCATCAAAAATGAAAGTGTCTAAGGTAAATAATCAAAAAATCACAAGAAAATGATTACTTGCCACCAATCATACTTCGATTGATATGCATAAAGTTATAATTGTAAATCTACATAGATTTGCATGACTGATTCTTCAACAACCATGCAAATCTATAGAAAATGACACTCCAAGGATCAAATGTGTGAGGAATCATGAATTTTGGTGACAGAATATTAGCACCAAGTGCAATCGATTGGCCTCGAGCTATGAAAGAAATAAAAGTGTGACACATAAATAAAGGGGTGAAATATTACTAATTTCTAAGACTGAAGACCCTGAAGCAGAAATTGACTGTGAGGGAGAACTTAGAAGTGCTCTAAAAGAAATAAAAATTCTCATAAATGAATACGGAAATATCATGCAAAAACTTCAAGACAAGAACCTAAATGAGGAAACTGTTGTTTCTCTCAAAGTCTAATTAGAAGAACCAAAAAGAGTAAAGGAATTTTTGTTTAAACAACTAAATGAGAAGGAACAAATATGTGAAAGGTTAGAAGAGGAAGTAATCATCTTGAGAGAAGAATTGAATAAAACAAGAGATAAAATTAACAATGATTTAAGAAAAAAATTTCTATAGAAAAGTCTTGCATCACAAACAATTAATAAGGGATTGTGTTGAAGAACTTTAAAAGATATTCACCCCATAAATTAAGGCAATCCAAAAAAGAATTGATGAATTGATAACCAGGGAGTATTTGGAATGTGACAAAGACAACTCCGACCTACTAAAATATGTAGCCTAGGACCAAGACCATACATATGATATAATGGATGTAATGGACTGTTAGCTTCTTTTTTTTCCTACTTCGATTTGAACATGAACATTTTGATGTTGCTTTATAATGTAATTTTCTTCTTCTATCCTTGATAAGATATTGATATGTTTATTTCTTGAATATTTCACAATTTTATCCATCCTTCTTATGATATCTTTCTCTCTAGAAAGTTTCACAATCTAATTCTAATAACATAACATAATGTATGCTTAACTTAATGTATATGAGACGTTACATCATTTATAAATGCTTTTATGTCATTATTAAGCCCAAATATTTTAAATAAAATAAAAGATAAAAAACTAACAATGATTTAAATATAAATTTTTTTTAACATTGTATATATAATAATTTGATTAAGTAGTTGTTTATACCTTGAAAAACACTGAGTGGGTTGATTAAATTTTTAAATTTTGAGATTCTAACCATATAGTATGAATTATGGAATACCAAATTCATGTAAAATGATCGTGCAAACAATGCCTTTAAAAATTCATGCTCTCACCATATACGATAATTCTTTAGGACTAAAATTGAGATTCGTTCATAACACCATAAGAGAGCTCTGCAACGCTAATGGCCAGGCAGTCATGAGATAATCAATACTATGTTCCAAAAACCTACAAACTATTAAAAAGTGCAGACCCAGGAGACCAGGGAAAATAAATGCAGAATGACAGGAGGAGAAGAGGGGGGGGGGGGATGGGGTGGGGGGATCCCCTCCCTATCGAGACGCGGCGGCACAGGAATCTTGCCAGAATATTAGTAACCAAAAACAAGCGAGAGAAACAAACAGAATGTCAAGACCGGTCCTCGGAGTGAGATGGTAGGCAGGCAGCAGAGGCAAATGCTTACCATGTGCGACGGAGAAACTAAGATTCATCATACCGATGAACAAACTGGAGTGATACAAAAGGTATATGAAAGACCATGTGCTAATACGTAAGTTCATTGGAGTATGGCCGATAGAAAAGGACCTCACCAAATGGATTTAGTAAAAATGGCAGCCCCGAGGCCATATCAAGCTCAAGCTAGGAGCTAAAGGCTTCTTCACGGTAATATTCTCGAACTTACAAGACAAAGAAAAGGTATTTGAAAATGGTCCATACTTTCATTATAATGCTAGATTGTTTATGAGATATTGGGAAGAATGTTATGACCCAGACAAAGAAGAAAAATTTGACAGCCCTGATGTGGGTTAGATTATTTGGCCTCCCAATGGACTTCTGGAACCCAGAGATACTAGAGGGCATAGGAAACACGATAGGCAGATTTAACAAAATAGAAAAACGACAAAAAAAGGAAGATATACTTCATATACTAGAATATATGTTTACATGAATATAGTTGAACCCATTCTAGACTCAGTAGAACTAGAATACCATGAAGAGGTCTGGCAGCAAACCCTAGACTATGAACATATTACACTCAGATGTAGAAGATGCCATGAGTATGGCCACCCATTTAAGGAGTGCCCACTGAATGTTGAAGAGGGGGAGAACATGCATAAACAGCAGAGAAAAAATCAAGAAGATAAGGACGGGTTTCAAGAAGTGAAAAGAAAAAAGAAAACAAGTAAGAGAGAATACCAGCGGGGGGCAAAAAGAAAAACAAGCCCAGCCAAGCAGAACAAATAGCTTTGATGTACTATAAGAAAAAGAATAAGAAGAAGATAATGAGATCCAAACAATGGACTATCAGGGGCAAAACGGAAAGGAAAGCAGCTTGAGTCAAGGCAAACTAAAACCTAAGAGGAAAGCCAAAAGCAGGCCGACAGAGAAGGAGGAGAAGGGAGACAGAGAGAAGATGGATAACACTACAATGGAAATAGATGGGAGAAGAACTAAGCATGGAAGAAGAGGTGTTGAGGAAATTATTGAATGAATGGAGACATCTAGATGAGTGATTCATTCCAAAAGACCAAAAACGACTATACAGAGAAACATTCCAGTAGTATCAAGTTAAAGAGGGGCAGGGGAAGGTGGAGATGGCATAAAAATTGGGGTTGCAATAGGAAAACACCCAAGATAATCCAAATGAAATGAAAGGTGGAAAGAAAAGAGGCCGAAGTAACCTACAAGAATCTATACAGATTATGGGAGAAACGCTAGTGAATACAGGGAGGGTAGTACTACTATCGGCGGTATTTCATCAAATAAACCAAGTAACCCAATGATAATTACATCCTGGAATATAAGAGGCCTTAATAGCATAGGCAAAAAGAGACACTTAGTGGAAAGGCTAAGAAAAGAAAAACCTCAACTCATGCTGCTACAAGAAACAAGAATCAGAGGAGGGAGAATGGAGGAAATACTAAACAAAATAAAACCAAGGTATGAATGCATGACCATAGATGCAAAAGGCAGTGTGGGAGGTATAGAAATAATGTAGAACCTAGCAGAGATCACAGTAGATTATTGGGTGGGCATGAAAAAAATCCTCATGGGGCGGTTCTGGCTAATTGGAAACAGAGAATGGCTTTTAGTCTCTGAAGTATATGGCCCTCATATTCTAGTGGAAAAAGGAAACTTCCTCCAACAAAAACAGAATCGTGGAAAACTTCACAAGGAAAAACTCTGGCTGATAGCAGGGGACTTCAATTTGATAACATCAATATGGGAGAAAAGAGGAGGATTACAAAGAGAAGAGCCGGAAATGGAGAGTTTTATGGATCTTCAAGAAGAACTCAAATTTGTAGACATCCCAACCATAAATGGAAAACATATGTGGAACAACAAAAGGGGAGGGAGCAGATAGATACCCTCTAGACTAGAAGGATTCTTGGCAACAGAACACTTCATTGGCAAAGACATATTCTACGAAGCATCAATTCTTTTGTGTTTAGGGTTAGATCACTGGCCTATTAAAATAGAAATAGAAATGAATCAAAGAAACAAGAACAAATCCTTTAGGTTTGAAGCATTTTGGTTAAGAGAACCCACCTTTATAGGAAAAATGAAGGAATGGTGGAAAGGAAATGAGAATGAGATAGGAGGAAGAAATCAGATGCACACCTTTCAACTCAAACCAAAAGATCTAAAAGGGAAGATAAAGAAATGGAACAAGGAATAATTTGGTAACATACAAAACGAACAGGAGATAATCTAGACAAAGATGAACCAAATACAGCAGCAAATAATCGAAGAGGGTAGAAGTGAAGAGCTCACAGAAGAGGAAGGGTTGTTGATTAACAAATTGGAAGAAAGGAGACAACAAGAGGAAATCCTATGGAAACAAAAATCAAGAATCCAATGGTTAAAATAAGGAGAAAGAAATACAAAGTTCTTCCATAAAGAAATGATACAGCACAAGCAGCAAAACAGAATCTTCTCCCTAATGGATCAGCAAGGGAATCGGCTCACCTAAAAGGAAGAAATGGAGAATCTGTTAGTTCATCACTTCAAATGGCTCCTGAAAAAACCAAACATTAGAAGGGGGGGATAACATTAATAAAATCATTCAACATATCCCCAATTTGGTGAGCAGAGACCAGAACTTGGCTCTATTAAGAGAAATATCCAAAGCAGAGGTGGAGGAGGTAATCATGAAAATGGCGAGAAACAAAGCACTAGGGCCAGACAGATTCACTACCGAATTCTTCCAAGCGACCTGGGCCTTCCTAAGTGAAGACATAGTGAAACTAGTGGAGGAGTCCAGATGTACCAAAAGAATGCACTCGGCCCTTAATTCAACATTTCTAGCCCTAATCCCAAAGAAAAATCAATTGGAATAACTGCAAGGGTTCCGATCAATAGCACTCTGCAATGTCATATACAAAATCTTATTCACAATAATGGTCAACCAGTTAAAACCCATATTACATAGCTTGATATCTCAAGAGAAAACAAGGTTTTTCAAAGGCAGACAAATAACAGACAACATAGTGGTGGCATAAGAAGCAATTCACTCATTAAAAAAATCAAAAACCAAAGGAATGTTGGTAAAATTAGATTTGGCCAAAGCCTATGATAGATCTAACTGGGAGTATCTACAAAAAATACTGAAGGCATTTTCCTTTGATGAAATATGGATAAGCTGGATAATGTCAATGGTAACCACCCGAGTTCTGTCAGTGATGCTCAATGGATCCCCTACAAGGGCATTCAACGCCACCAGAAGGCTCAGGCAAGGCGACCCACTATCGCCCTTCTTGTTTATTCTAGCAGCGGAAGACCTAGGAAGATATATAAAAGCGAAAGTCTACAGTGAAAAATATTCGGGCCTAAGACTATGGGGGAATGACCTTCCACTAACCCACCATCAATTCGTAGACAACGTAATGTTATATGGACAGGCATCGCTCAAGGAAGCCAGGAAAATAATGGAAATCCTCATAGACTTCACTTGTGCTTCAGGGACGGAGATAAACAAAGAGAAGTCTGATATCTTCTTCTTCAACACCCCAGCACCCTCTCAATCCTTCCTAGCAAGAACCATGGGATTCAGAATAGGAAATTTCCCTATGAAGTATCTAGGAATCCAGCTAAATGACCAGCAGAATAGAGTGGCTAATTGGAAAATCTTTTTGGAAAAGATCCAAAGGAAAATGCAAAATTGGACATTCAAAACTTTTAACATTCCAAGTCGCGTAATACTGCTAAGGTCAGTATTACAATCCATTCCTATATACCAACTAACTAGTCAAGCAACCCCTAAAACATTCTGCCAGAAAATGGTAGACATGTTCAAAAAATTCTTATGGCAAGGACCCAGCATAGTAAAAAAATGGGCGCTTCTATCCTGGAGCAAGCTCAGCAAACCACTAAAATAAGGAGGCCTTGGACTCCGTGACCCATACATTCTGAGTCAGGTAATGGGAGAAAATTTTTGGTGGAGATGGATACAGGGAGGGGTAGACCTTTGGAAAAAACTATGGGAGAGGAAGTATGACATGCCCATGTCTCTCGATGGAAAGCTGAGAAGCCATAATGATAAGAAAGGCTCATCAATATGGAACCTAGCCAGTGTCAATAGGAATCTGATCAGCAACCATAGCTTCTAGGAAATCAGAGAAGGTGGCAAAGCCAACTTCTGGGAAGAAGCATGGCAACAGAGAGGAAAATTAAACAGCCAGCTACAACTAGCAGAAATCCACCAATTCACTAATCTCTATGGGGGAAACACAATGCAAAACTTCTGGTGCATAGACCCAGGAGAATACTATAGAAAGTGGAAACAAAAACAGGATTGGCCAGAAGCACCAGAAACACCCCAATGGAAGCTATACAAAAAGGAAATGGAAACCAGGAAAATAGTGAAAAAAGAAGGATCGAACATTCTAAGATGGGGCTATAGGATCAAAGGAATGTTTACAATTGGAGAAGGTTATCAATTAAAAGCAGAACACCTCAAACATCAAGAAACAAATAACTGGGAAAACATATGGAAGGAAAAAACATGGCCGAAGATCACTTTCTTTATTTGGATCATGAGCCACGAGTGCGCATTAACATGGGACCAACTGCAAAAAAAATTAATGCAAGGCCCATCACTATGTGTCTTATGCCGAGAAAAGGAAGAGACAATGGAGCACCTTACCAATGCTTGTAAATACAGTGACAACCTGTGGAAACAACACCATCAACTTTTTGAAATCAGTGACAGGAATCCAAATAACATGCAAACAACAATAGAAAGTTGGAGGAAAAAGCCGTACGAGAACACAATCCTAAACCATGCTTGAAGACTCTCACTAGGATTTGTCTTATGGAATATATGGAAAGAATGAAACAAATAGATATTCAAGGAAGAAGGAAAAGCAAAAGCAAAAAATGGAACCAGATAATCCAAAATATTCGAGAGACTATTCTGACAGAGAAATGGTTCAAGGAGGACTGGAAAACTAACCCTGAAACCTGAAACCAAGCATTTTGCATACATCTTCATGGAAGCACCACACTACTAAAGGAGAAGAAGTAAACCAATTCAAAAGACTGCAGAAGGAATTCATCAAACTAAACTTCGATGGCGTTGTAAGAGGGAACCCTGGTGAGGTGGGGACAGGAGGGTTATTCAGAGATGACAGGGGTAAGACACTTAGAGTCTACATGATGGACTTTGGAAATGCGACAAATAATGAAGCAGAGCTTCATGCTCTGAAAAAAGGCTGGAAATCACGATAAGAGAGTGATTTTAAAAATTACAGGTAGAAGGCGATTCAAAAATGGCAATTGAAATATTAAAAAAGCTACAGCAAGGAACACAGTGGGAGAAGATCAACCAAAGTTGGAGAACTGCATGGCTGGTTCAGGAGATCAGTAAACTAATTAGACAGATAGACTACATCCTCCCCAAACTCATTTGAAGGAAAGGCAATGCGGCAGCGGGTAACCTGGCAAATTGGGAAAGCAGCCAGGTAGGAAGAACTTTAAACATAAAATCGGAAGAACTATATCAGATGGAGGAGATGGAAAACTTAGTGAAAATCCTGAAAAAACACAAGGAAGAGGAGGAGAACCCCCAATTGAGGTGTAGCACTGTGGAGGAAGTGGGTCAGGGGATATGGGACCGGGAAGTGGGAGGCAGCGTCCAAGCGAGTCAAAGGACAAGAGTGGGAAGTGGAGGGAGAGGATAAGGGGAAGGGAAAGTGGACAGACAGTGCAACGAAGGAACAGACACTGAGAGAAGGTTGGTGGAGACGAGAAAGGAAGGCAGCAAGGATGGCAGGGGGGCCAATGGGAGTGCGGGCAGGAGGACGCTAGCAAGCGGCAGGACGAGGGAAGAGGACATAAGGCAAGAGCAATCAGGAGTAAGTGAGTCTTAATGGGAGATAGTGTAAGACGGGATGGAGGGTCACCATTTCAAGGTGACGACATAGGGATCAGTGAGGGGAGTAATTATGACAGACAGGTGGATGAAAAGGCAAAGGACAGCAAGAGGAGGGGAATCAAACATAAGGGGAAAAAGTCCATAGGCAGATGCATCCAGAGGGAGGAAACGAGAACCGGAGAGGAGAAAGGTGGCCGAGGAACAACGTCGCAACACAAGGATAGAAGCGGCACTAGCTCTAAATTCGGTATGTTGCTTCCTTAGCCCTCAACATCTTAAGAATTAGGATGCCTTTCTGTACAAATCTAGGAAATTTGTATAGGATAGGGAGCGATTCTGGTAGGTAGGAACCCAGGAATCCCTAGGACCCTAGATGGACGCAAATAGTAGAATTTGTAATGAAAACCCTGGTGATTAAGCTAGAGCTCAGAGAGAAGGGAGCAAGTAGAAGAAAGACGAGCAAACTGAGTCAGGATACCAGGGTAGGGAATCTCGTTATGACCAAGTGGTGCCTATGGCTAGGAGGTGAGGGGGTAGAAACCAGGAATGGAGAGGTCTCCACCACGGTAACCCCAAGAAATGAAATGTGAGAGAGTGAGGCCATAATGATTCCTGTTGGGGACTCCTCAGACAAAACAGAGGGAAAAAGCAAAGAGCCACATAGAGTAAAGAGAACAGAGAAAAAAGGTAAATGGAAAAACAAAATTGCACCAGGGGTGGAGGAGAATAGGGCTAGGGTACTGTTGTTTACACCCTCGGAGAACATCCCCATGGCCAAGCCTCCCTGTGGTGCAAGGAATAGTAACCTAGTCTATCTCGGTGGCGGTCCCAGGCGGATGCCTCTAATGCGTTGTCTGAGTGACGGATGTCGACGTGAGAAAAACACGACAGTAAAAGAATAAAGAATTGGAAGAACCCAAAACTATGAGATAAATGGGAAAACCTAAAAGAAACCATGAAAAGCCTTAGTTCCAGCATTAAAAGGGATAACAAACATGACACAGGTAAATGGGAAATTGTTTGGATGTTTGTACAATATCGAACTGATAATTGTTATAGTTATGTGATAGGTCTCACCTCAAAATACGCCCATTACAGAGAGGACAACGGTAAAAAGAAAGAAGAAACCAACACCAGTTACGAAGACAACATGGCAAGAGATAGAAAAGAGGCGACCAGGAAGGATAAGAGAGACACATGATAAAAGATGGCAGAGGGGGTGAGCGGCTCAAACAAATTGTTGGGTGTGGAGCCCGATTATCTTTTGTATTCAAAGGTTTCAGCCAGATGTATACCCCAAGAATATTGTACACCCCTCCACATGGGGGGAGTGCGGGGGGGAATTGCCCCCCCCCCCCCCCCCCCCGCGGGGGGCCAGTCGTACCCCCAGCGAGAGCTCAGTGGCAGCACCCCTGAAGCTAAAAACAAATGTAAAATTACATTATAAAAGTATAATAATTTCTAGTCAATATAAGTCGTTCATTAGGCGAATGATCTTACAGTAGAAGTTATGTTTAGTTTAGGGTTTTTTGCCCTAGAAGGCAACCCCTCTCCATATATGAGGGAATTGTAGGGCTATTCTAAGTGAGGAAAAGAGAGGAGATTGAGAGTGAAGAGGGAGTTACAAAAAATCTACTATAGGTTGTATCTCTTCAGTTTGCTGGATAATATAATAAAAGAAGGACCGGTTGTTTCTCTGTGGACGTAGCCCAAATTGGGTGAACCATGTATATCTGTGTCTCTCTTGTTTTATGCATTTTCTGTGTTTATATTTCTGCAATATTTAATGTGTTCCATTTCTCTATAATATATGATTTTCTAACACAAAGAGCAAAGAAAGAGAGGGAGAAAGACTGGATGCGAACACATGAAAACCCTCATTGACGCTTACATGGCAGGGAACCCACTGGAAGTCAGAGCTCAAACAGCTGGCTGGAAGCGAGAACTAAACGACAACATAAGGAACCAAGATATTCCCATGGAGGAATGGGAGAACATGGTTCCGAACCCAGGGAACTCTCAAGGATGACACTCTCTATTCAGACAGACAATACAACAGTATTGGGTCATGAAGATCGTGGTGGCCCGGGCTATGACTCTCAATCGGGAACAAGCAGTAAGCATAGGACCGAAGGTAAAGGAGGACACCAAGGAAAAGGATCCCATCAGGGCAGAACTCCTCAGGGAGATTGGAACAGTCCAGATACAAACTTACATAAACAGCTTGGCGCTGGGGAGAATTGAACAAACACTGCAAGACATGAAGAGGAGCGAGATGCTGGGCTCCAGTGCCAAAGCGCCAGCCCCAGTAATATCCTTAGATGAGGATTGAAGCAGAGGTCCAGTTACATTTTTGTTGAATTTTTATGATGAATAGTTCTTACTTGTTTAACTTGAACAGTAGTATAGATAGAATAGACAATGCTACTAGATGGATAGAGAAAGACCTTTTTAAATTTTAGACAGGGTTTAATGTAGACAGGTGACTACCTGGTTTCCTTCGGGTAAGTAAGACCACCTTGAACAAATGGAAGATTTGATTTTGAATAGATAATATCAACAGAGGAACTACCACCAAGTTCACAAAAAAAAAAAAAAAAAATGTTCATGAATGTACATTTGGAGATAACATAGGGGGCATGATCGAAATTTATTCTACAAACATATATTCTCAAAATATTAATTGCTAACCCCACTTCTTTTAGTATGTTTTAATTATGATTGAGGATGTATTTATCCCTTGGATCTTTCATTTACATTAAATACATTATTGGGTGTTATCACTGAAAACATGGGTGTGAATAGATGGTTGGTGGCTATAGGGAAAATGGTGGGTTATATAATAGAAACAAAGTAAATGTCAATTTCGTGCTTAGTGCTTTTATTTCATGCTTATGGGTTGAATATTAAGAAAGAAAATAAATTAATTAGTGAAATGAAAAGAAGGGGATGACATTGAATCAAATATAATATTGACACCACGGGAGTTGTGAGGGGTGTGTGGAAAAGTTTAGTGAATAGAATGGATATACGAAACATGTGAGGAAATGACCAAGCCCTACACTTATCTATTTGCATATCTTCATCATATGGATTTTTATATCATGATATGTAATGTATAAAAATTATAAATTATAAATTTAACTAAATTTGTGAATTCATATGTAACATTAATTGAATAAACCTAGAGAATCTTGTTAAGCTCCATTGAACCATAACCTTAATTGATTTTGAACTACAATGTGGTTAATTAATATCTAAAATATATTCCTACCAAATTCTATTATCATTATTGTTTACATGTTAAATCATTGTTTGATAGCCACTTACCTAAGGCAAAGAGAGACTCAAGGTTTGTCCACCTTTTGAACTTGTGACATAGTGCAAGTCTTCAATGACTATTAAACCACCCCTCTGATTTTTCAACGACTCAAGTTCTCAACGACATATGTTCCGATGACAAGCATGAAGGTCGGCCATGGTTTCTTCTTGCCTTTTCTTAGTACCTTCAAGAAACCTTACATCATCTGGTAGCATACTTCTAACAGGAGTACTTTATCTATGAAAAACCTGGGCAGAGCATGAGGAGCCTTATGGGTACCAAAAACTTTGATGAGTGTACCCTCCTGGATGGGGAACCAATGTGCCACCTTGACAATGGTTTCCATAACCCTCCTAGACATGCATGGTGGCTCCTCCCCGAACAGTTATTGGTATAGTGGGGCGATAAAAGACTTAGAAATAACATATATCATACCCTTATAAGCGACGCCCCATAAGACCTTATAGTGGTGGTGCACGGGGTTGGCTATTGGTGTATCCCAGTTATAGCTCTAGATCGAACTGGAGTCTTGTACAGATGGCATCTAGGAGGTATGAAGCCATGCAGAATTCTAGTGGCTACTCTGGCTTTGGATGCTTGGCTGTAATGATGTTTGTCCTTGGGGACGACACAAGAATGCTTGCCCAGTTGAAGATTTTTCCATGGGTGGCAACAACATACATGACAGGGACCCAAGTATCATGGAATATATCACAGTATGCTTTTCCATACAAGCGGCACATCATGGCAGCAATCAGTTGATAAAATTTTATTAGCCCCTCTATCTTGTACACATGATCTGCTCTAACCTAGAATTTAGATGAGTCTTGCCACCATTCCCTCAGGATGCCTTTAGTCGGCGTTACAAATCCAGAGAGCCACCAGGTATTGAAGGTATCCTGCTTCTCAAGGTGTCTGCAGTAAGTGGCAATATCCGCAAAAGATATTGCTACTAAGGGTGAGATAATATAGTCCCTCGCCATCCATGAATCTGTATATGTGTTCTGCAAGACCCAATCGATAGTTTCAGCACATGGAAATATAGGAGGGTGTGACGCTATACTGTGGAGCTTAGACCTCTTAACATTGAGGTACATTGGGAAATCTTACTGGGTTTCTAGTATGTCCAACTTAGCGAACTCTTCATAGATGTTGTACCAGGAGAGCCTTGTAGTCTTACTAATATTGCAGGTCATGTATCCATAGATGAGTGGTTCCGCATACTGATATATTTCCAATGAACTACTCCCTGAGCTTCTAGGAGCAACCTTTTTAGTTGGGGGTGTCATCTCATCTTCAAAAGAGGAGATGGATATGCACTCGAGATCCATGTCACCTAGCATGTTGTAAAAATAATCCCATGATGAGAGTGAAGGCAAGAAAAAGCGATAACCGAGACTGCTTAAATAAAATTAGTTCCAAATGCAGTGAGGAGGCATTTAGGAAGGATGCAAGGAAACACGGTCACAATGGTCACAAGGGTAGGAATGCGACTTAGTGACCAAGCATAGGAGTTGGACTAGTCGCGAGGTCGCACCAGTCGTGAGGTCGCACTAGTTGCGAGGTCACAAGGTCGCAGGGTCGCACGAGTCGCGGGGTCGCGGGGTCGCAGGGTCACAACAGTCGAGAGTTTTAGGCTATAGTGGTTACACACTATGTGACCTGTGCATTAGTAAAGCTAAAAGGGGAAATTAAGACTTAGGTAGATGTCTGGAATTCCTCAAGACCAAATGTTCAAGCTCACAGGAGAAAATAGGGGTGGTTAAGGGTGAGGAATGACTGTGAGGGAGGAAAAAATAGGTTTCATGAGGCTAGAGACATTGATTTGAGGTTTGTGGTGCAAACTTAGGTTGAAATCTAGTTAAACCCCCTAGGGTTGGAAGCTGCAGCGTCGTGATGGAAGATGGCAACACTTGGACGTAGAAAATGATTACAGAGGAAGAGGAAAGGTCGCTTACCTGGAGAAAACACGTGCACGCCCTGGTCGCAAATCTCCATTGTCTCTTGTCTAACCAAAGAACAATTATAAATGAGACTTGTGCGACTTGCTATATATAGGTTTGGTCACAATTGCTAAGGTCCCATGGGTCGCAAGTCGCTGAGTGGGGAATAAGTGCGACTTCTGAAGGTCACTAGGTTGCAAGGGTCAAGTGGTTGTAGCCGTTATGAATTGTGACGTAACTGACCTTGCGACCCATCAACCTATTGGTCACATGGTCGCATAGGTTTCAAGGGTCGCAAGTTTTAAATTTATGACTTATGTGACCTATGCGACTTGGTCTGACTTGGTCACATGGTTCACACCAGTCACATACGAAGGAAGGGTCGCATTATGATGTTGTGACTGGATAACTTGGACCAGATTGAAACCTAGCTTGACTTGGAAGAAAGCCTTCGGTTCTTAAGAGAATTTTCTAGTCTCTTGAGCCCTTGAACAAATTCTTAGGATGCGAAAAACGCCTATCAGGTAAAAGGGCCTCCTAAATTTTGAAGAGCTTGAAATTTTGGAGGGTTGTTGCAGCATCTACAACAAGATCATTAAGGGCTCAAGCAGAAGTTCATTATATCCAATGGGAAATTGTACTGGAAAGACCCAATGGGAATTCTACTGTTGTGTTTGGTTGAGACAGAAACTCAAAGAGTGATGGATGAGTTCCATAGTGGCATTTGTGGGGGGCACTACAACTGGAAGACCACTGCACATAAGATATTGAAAGCATGGTTCAATTGGCCCACACTATTCAAATATGTTCATTCTTATGTTAGGTCCTATCAGCAGTGTCAAGTGTTTACTAAAAAGAAAAAATTAGCTCCACTCCCCTTGATCCATGTTTATGTAGAAGAACCCTTCAGGAAATGGGGACTAGACTTCATTAGAGAGATACATCCTCCTTCTAGTGATCAACACAAGTGGATCCTCACTACCACTATCTATTTCACCAAGTGGGTAGAAGTAGTCCTAGCCAAGAACGCAACTAACACTTTGGTAATGAAATTTTTGGAGGAGAATATCTTGGTCAAGTTTGGTTGTCTTGTGAATATTGTGATTGATAACACCTAGGCTTTTTAGTTTGCAAAATTTAGCACCTTTTGTCATAAATTTAACATCACAGCTGGTCATTCCACAACCTACTATCCTTAAGGAAATGGGCTGGCTAAGTCTTCCAACAAAACGGTGGTGAGAATCCTAAAGAAGACAATTTCAGAAAGCCAAAGGAACTGGGATTCTCAACTAAATTTTTCACTATGACAAAAAGGGTCACTCTGAAAGGATCCATAGGTAAATCTTCCTTCGATTTGGTCTATGAAAATGCAATTGTATTCCCTATAAAACTTGCTATGTCTATTGCTAAGAGGCCATAGGATGTGGAAGAAGAACCCAACTCCCTAACTAGAAGGATAAATCAATTAGTGCAGCTCAAGTAGACCAAAGAACAAGCAAGTCACAAGTTTGACAACTACCAACAAAGAATTTAATCATTATTTTCTAAGAAATCTAAAGACATGCCTCTCCAACCAAGGGATCTAGTTCTAAGATGGGATGTGAGGAGAGAAGACAAAGGGAAACATGGTAAATTTGATCCCTTATGGTTTGGACCCTTCAAGGTTGTTGAGAATAAAGGAGACAATACTTTTATGCTGGAGAACTTGGAGGGTGAAATACTTGAGCTTCCTGCAAATGGGCAATTCCTCAAGCTTTATTTCCAGCATTAAGTGGTTCAATTCTCACCCATTGTATATGTCAATGAGTTATTGTAAAATATCAGTAATCATTTCAATTCTTTATATTTATGTTTTTTATTTTATATACATGAATAAAATGACTCCATGCCCAATAGATAGAAGGTTGCTAGTCTATAATTTCTTAGCACCTTGCTAGCAAGGCACTATCCCCAGTTCGAGCCATTGTTGTCATCTTCTGCAAAAGTGTTTTAGCTGTAAAAAGAGGGAAAAGGAGCATAGAGGTTTTCAGCCATCTTCCAATCCATAGAAGCACATAAAGCCAAAAATAGGCCCTCTCTAAATGATAGTGCTTGGAATAAGCTTTCCAGCGGTATGTGGAAGTCTCATAATGGACTTCTGGATCAAACGTTAGAGAAAGTTGAAGTTATGCCTCTCAAAACCAAAAGACAGAGGGAAAAACTTGAAAAATTATAAGTTTTAGTTCGTGTCCATCTGCCACATGTCCAATTGGCAATCGACGATCAGAATCAGAGGCATATGGTAAATCGTAGATTTGAAAAGGAGCAGCAGCAGAGGTCAAAGAAGTTTTGCGATCAACGATTGCCGATATCACATATCCGTGATCGGAGGTTCCAAAATACAGTGTAATTAGCAGTCGGCAAGGTCTCATGCATATCTTAAATTTGTGATTGGCAAAATAGTAAAGCAGGGTAGCTTGTGATTTGATAAAGTTGTGATATGAGATTAAACTTCTAGGAAAAGAGCCTTCAGTTTTAAAGCGTCGAGAGGGCCGAAAACAATTTAACAAATGAAATCAGTCGCAAAACCAAAAAAGGGCAAGCCTTTTATCTCTCCTTTAGAAGGTTGTGTGGCTAAATATCACTGATCCCGATAAAGCCATATTGCGTCTTACGTCATCATGACGTGGAAGTACGGTGGACACGCGACATGCAAATTCAGTGTTTTGAGGGGACATAAGGGGCAAAAATAGGGTGACATGTGTCACCACTCATAGAGTGCCACTTGGCAAAGCATGACGTCAGATCGCAAATCGGTGATCGCAACAATCAAACAACATGTAATCAACATTTTATAAAGGAACACATTAGAGAAACATGTAATATTGGGGGCCCGAAGGTGATGTAGAAAGATGGCACGAGGCGGGAGGCATAAAAATGCATGTTTCATGTCTTTTGATCAATGGGTAAGCGGAAGAGGTTTAACAAAGGTTTTATATGTTAAAACCTAGCACGGACCCTTCCCTATTCCCTCTCCATGTGGACCAGGCTATGTCATATATCAAATATCACAAGTCTTGGGGGGGTGCAAGCCAATGCATCATTTCAAAATCACCAAATGAAAAGTTCCAATATTATAAAAGGCCCAATCACATATGTATTGTGGTCCGATGTCTTCTGTAGTGGGACAAATAATAATACAATGTTTCAAAGAATCAACCCTCATCCCAGTTAAACGGTTTAAGCCCCAAAAGGCTTTGGCCTTGATCCCCCAATCCTTTATCATGCAATTTTCACCAAAGCCCCTAAGGCTAAGGCAGAAGGGGCCAATCGGAGATCGGCAATGGAATTTTTTTAAAGCATGTTCAGTTTAAAGTCCTCGAACAGTCTAAGCTTCGATACTATTTTACAGGGCACGATTGGTTTCGATATGATTGCACTCAGAAATGGTCATCAGGGGTGATCACTCCCAGCTTCTATAAATGAAGAATTAAAGTTGTTGAGGCCGAAAGCGACAGTGAACCAGCCGAGAGAGCATGAGGTGTAATATGGCAGAAACATGGTTGAATCAAATGCGAACAAAGGAGGTGGCGTCGAGATATTTTCATAATACCACCATTTCAGTTTCACATGTTAATTATGTTCTGATTTATTTTATTTTTTTTGTTATTATGTTTTAAAGAAAAACATCTTTTTTGTTGTAATAATTTGAGGCGATAGAGCCTGCACATCGAGACAGCTAGTTAAGCAGACAATTGGAGGCTCATGCTTGCGATATTCTTGTAATTAATCTCTAAGCCCTCCCTCTCCTTATAAAAGGGAGGAAGAAACACTTATTCAGAATTTGGGAAAAAATTCTCTCTTATGTGACCTTTCTTGTTTTCCTAAAGGCCCGTCTAAAGCTTAATGTATATTGGTTTTCTTCAAGAGATTAATACAAATTTATAGGTGATTCCAACTTATTAGATTTGTAGTTATATATATTATCATATATGTTAAATGTTATTCTCAAATTACACGTAAATATATTTCCTTCAGATGTAGATTCATTTATGTCAAAACGTTGGTCGATAATGCCTGCATTGTTGTAGGAATTGAATCTCTAAATAGCGCTCCATGTATCTCAGCATTCCATAGGTATTCCCCTCACTTGTTTCTCTCTGAGTCTTGATATATATAATTCTTAAATCTTAAGCTTTGTATAATGGAATCCTCTTCTACTGTCTTCTCCCATCATCTTTGTTTTAGCAATTAAATCATTGCACATTCCTAATCTAATTTGGCCAACTGAAGTTGAATATTATTTCCTGAAAATTCCTGTGTACAAGATCCTTTCTATTTGGTACCTTTACGAATTATTATGAATCAAACTCATTTGTATTTTTTGTGACAAACCAAAGTGTTGAAAGTATTTATTATAAACCTATCGAGCACTCTTTAAAATGTCCTAAGCACTCGTCTACAAAAAACTAAGAGAGTGTCTCTAGGAAGCTTTCTATATCTCCTAAAGCACCTGTGCTATGGGTGCTAGAAAAAGTGACAACAACCCAAATGAGTTTAAGTTGTTTCGTTCCTATCCATATAAGCATGGTTTCCTTCATATTCTTCACCAATGGCTTCTATACTTCCATGGAACTTCCCTTTTTCATTTCTAGTAAACCAAAAATATGATCCTCAATTACAATGTTAATCTTTTACTACTATAATGTTGCTTACATATTCATTGTCATAAAATTATTAGCTAAACATCGAACTCCCCAAGGAACCTCCTCCAAAGGCTTTCCTTCCACATGTGCCTAAATGATTATATCAACACAATCACCACTTTGTTTTTCATCATCCACAACTACTTGAAGGCCTTTTATGGATATTTTGATGTTCAATTAGCATTGTTTTCACAATGTTGTCCTCAAGATATTATGCCTTTTCCTATGACAATTTGGTCATTTCGGCCTCTCCTTTCTAGGCCATTTCTAGAGATCCAATTAACTTGAAAGGGAACTACACTTACTCCTATGGTACCCTCTCAATTTTAAATTGATTTTTATGTCCTTAATATTAGGCCTTCTCATGGTCTCTAGTTGTGTATAAAGCATTATCACCTTCGTCTCTATGAGATTCATCTTAGGTGTATTTGGATTGTAATAATAGCTAAAATATTCTTATTCTAAAACCCTCATGTAATGTAAGGAACATCCTTTCATGTTAATTTATATACCCACCCAAACAACTCATTGTAATCTAATCCGAGGTATAGGAAAAGTGGTGGCGATAGTATCCAGGAAGAAATTTACGGAACCTTCCTCCCATCATTTGTTGGGGAGTCTGGATTGCAAGGAACAGGTGCATCTTTTCGGAAAAGGAAACTCCTGCTGAAGTAATCGCGCTACAATGTATTGTGATCCTTTCAAATATCCCAGAATCAGAGGAGGAAAGGAATCCCAAATTGATTAGAGAAGAACAAATAAAAGCAGGAGTTCCCGTGGGCCTATTTTGATGAGGATTCACAAGACAATCTAGCAGGAGTAGGGATGATCATTCATATTAATGAAAACCGGATTTTAAAAGCTTCAGTAGGCCTAGGCACCGGATCCAACAATTTTGCTGAAATGTCCGCCTTAAAGTTACTTCTATGCTGGCTTATCCACAGGAACATCTTCACAATTCAGATATTTGGGGACTCTTTAAATGTTGTAAAATGGGTTAACGGTCAAAGTAGATGTCAAAATTATATGCTGAGACCTTTATTAGAAGAAATTTAAAATCTAAATACTTCATTTAATGTTTTTCCACTCTGCCATATATACAAGGAACGGAACGAATCAGCAGACAAGCTTTCTAAGGAAGGTTTACAGCAAAATATGGGCAGCTGGAGAATAGCAGAAGAAGATTATGGATAGATCCGTGTGTCGGATCAGCCTCCCTATACATAATCTTTGGTTTTTGTCTGATGTTTTTATAAATACTATCAAAACTGTTGTAACCGGTTGTGAGTACAGTGCCTTTTGGCAAACTGTTGATATATCTCTTTTTTGACTTTCATGGTTTCTATTTCCTAATATGGGTTGTTTTCCTCAATGAGGAGACCCAGGAATAGAAGCGTGTTTTTGATACTTGTCTGGTAATGCTTGACATGGGATGACATTAGTGAAAATCTGGAAATGTGAGCTGAAATCTTTCAGCACAGGCATCTAGAGCTTTTTTCTTCCAGCTTTTAGTACAAAAAAGGGAGCTTTTTCTGGGTAGCTTTATGATTGGATCATACAACAAACTAAATGCATATGCATATACTCTGTAACTTTTTATCGATTTATAAAAGTTCGATTTTTTTCTTTGGGAAAAAAACTCATTGTAATCTAATTAAAGTACTAAAAGGAAACCCTTCCATTGTATAAATCTTCTTCAAAGCAATATAAGCTACATAATCCAGGAAAAGCTCAAAGATAAAAGCCAATTGAAACATATTTATGAAATCCACATATAAGAAGTAATTGTTAGGCAAAGGATATGATGTCTCAGTGTATCATACTAACCTCATTCCCATATGATATTGACCCTAAGATTTTTATTTTAAGTGAAGTTGCAAATATTTGGGCTTCTTTAAATGCTATTTAAAGAAAATGAAGCGATGCGAAGGGAGATTTCAAAATTTTATTTGTGTATACAATAAAAATATAATATAACAATAAATAATTATTATAATATCTTTATATAATTATCAGATATGTGTAATATTATTATTATATTTATAATAATTTATCTATTTTAACAAGAATTGAAAAAGTGATTATATTAAAATACATTGAGTTAAAGCTTAGTTTAGATACATGATTTATATAAGCAAGTTGAAACGAGTGGACATGATAAAAAATGAGTATATATCAATAACGATTTACATAATTCTGATCTTGAAGCTTTTGAACAAAACTCTACAATATCTACAATATTCCACTTGTACCATTGCCAATACTTACCTAACAAAAAAAAAAAATTATAAAGCATCAAAATGTTACGTTAAACCAAATTTATAAAGCATCAAAATGTTACATTAAACCATGAGGAATTATTCATGCACTTTGGTTTTTAGGTCTCCTAGTTAACCTTTAAAGAAGGGGACATACCATTTTTCCCTTGTCACAAAGCTTCACCTTGATTTAGCCTTGACTCTAAATTAGACATGTAGTCAACATTAGAGTTGTTTGATCTGAGAATATGGATACATTTCTTCTTGGGGATAGATTGATACAACTATTTGACAAACTAACTTGAATTTGTTTTGAGGAGAGATGTCCTAAATATAAACAGTGAATTATATTCAAGTAATCGTCAAAGCAATCATCTCTTGTATTACCAAATTCACAATTTTACACAAACTCTAGTATAATGTATAAGCTTCAATAATGTTGTTGGAAGTGTGACCTAAATCCCTGACATCCCTATTTTGTTCTTGATTCTGTGACAAAAATTTAACCCCTCATTTATAATAATTTAATTTAATCATTTATATTTTAATCTCCTTATTAATATTTAAATTCATTATTTCATGAAATTTAAGTACAATTTATGTATAACTATTTTATATAATGATGATCATAAAATGGGCATTTGTACCTTAAACTATCTCCATCTCAAATGATGTACTCGTAGTCATTCCTTTCCAATTATGATGGAAACTTTGCCATATTTCAAAATTCACACCTACGATATCATGGTAAACATTAACTTTCCATTATATGATGGGATTCACTTTTGTACATATTTGTAAAGATGTTATCTTTAATCAATAGTGTGATCAAAATTAAGATATAACATTTTTTTTCGTAAGGAAAGTTATTTAAGATATACATATTTAAAGTATTTTTATTTTGTAAAGTGTTTCAAATTTTTATTTAAATTATGAAGTTTTCATTAAAATCTATTCTCTGTTAAATTTACTCATAGTTCGTATCTAGTTATATTTTGAAAAAATAATTATACATGAAAATATATAATAGTATTTTCAAAAAATATATTATAATTAGTATATTTTAATATTATATTTTAAAATTTATTTAAATAATTATAATATTATATATATATATGAAGTTTAAAATTATTATTATAAAAGTTCTTAATAAAAAATATCAAAAAGGGATGGAGCGTAATTAAGAATGTCAGCATAGAAGCTAATGCATTTTAAAGTGTTTCATTCTTTATTTAAATTATGAAGTTTCTGAAATTATAAGGGATATGTAGCAGTTTGACTAAAGATAAGCTAATGCATTTTAAAATGTTTATTTCTTATTTAAATTATGAAGTTTTGATTAAAAGCTCTTCTCTGTTAAATTTACTATATTTTGAAAAAATAATTAAATCTTATGATGAAAATATAGAATATCACTTTCAAAAAAACTATTAACAAAAGCAAATTTAAAGTTTAAAATTATTATTATAAAAATTCTTAATAAGAAATGTGAAAAAAGGATGTTGCTTAATTAAGAATGTCGACCCTCGCATCGAGTGACTCGCTAGGTGGATGGGGTGAAGACATGACATCTTGTTAACATTGAAGTCAATGCATAAATGATCTATTTCATTAATCAAACATCAAATGACTTAGCATAATAATGAGGATTGGAGGTGGTGAATGCAAAGCACATGTCTTGAGCTTGAAATTCTTGTGAAAATTAATGTTAAATCTCCCTCATGATGCGTCCCCTACACAAAACTCATGCTTATGGTTTTTCAAATACTACAATACAGATTTGGGTGTGGACAAGGAAGGTGAAAGGTGATTTGACTCTGTGTTGGTGGCATGGGGTTCAAATGTAATGAAGTAGAGACTACCCAACTAGATTTTTAACATTACAGGACCATTTCGTCCCTCACTTGTTGTCATTTTATTTGCATTATTTGTCATGGAGGGAAGCAATGAATTCCTTGAACCACCTCCTAGTGGATAGATCAGCCTGGTAATTCAATTGCATTATCCCCTCTCTAACACAGGGTGATAGGCTAGGTTTATCTTGGTGTGGCGAACCCACAATGGTTTAGACTTCTTTTGTTGTCCTTAATTTATTGTCTATGTTTCCAATCAGATCACCTTTGAAGAAACACCACATCAGTGGACATGGGTTTGGAAGGGTGAAACATATTATCAGGAAATAGACCAAAGGGGGAACACCCATATGCAACATGGTTTAGAGGACATTGTTAGATGATATTATGACCTGATGCCCAGGAAGAAATTGCTCGTGTGAGGGAGAGGCTTCCACTCACAGAACCCCTCTGTCAAATACAATGTTATTGGTAGAATGGGAAAAATGGATTATGGATACAAGGCACACAAAGGGGTATTTCAACCAGTACATGCGATGTAATCCTCTTGGACGAGCTACTCATCATCACCTTGGTAATAACAACTGTTTCCAACTATTTTTCCCATCCCAAGTATGACCTCTATTCGCAGATGGAATTCTCATTGGGGGGCATGTTGGTCGACATCAAAGAGCAATGAGAGGATGTCCTTCATCTTTTGGAGTGCATTCATCACCAGTTGAGAGGTTTGGGTCACAAAATGGACATAATAGAGAAGCATCTTGGCATTCCCCTATGATGAAGGCTACTCATGATGTTTCAAAGGAGCCAGTATAGATCACAGTTTCAAACTCAATCCTCAACATAGATATCTCATGGTCATGTTATGTGTGTCTTGCGATATAAATGTTTATGGGAAGTATATCTCAAGCAAACTATCTAGCTTTATTTTGATTTTTGTAATCTATGTTTACATTCAACTATCACTTTCCTGGAGATTCCCTTTTTGGTTATGGTCATGTCTACCTAGTGAGAGACTAAAAAGACAATTTTGACTCTTGATGTAATCTCTAGTATTTGCAGTTAATGAAATTCACCTTAAAAAAAGAATTAAGAATGTCGACAAAGATTAGAATGCTGCCATCCATTATAGCGAAAATAGACATGGATTAAGTAACATGAGGAGAGAAATTTAAATTTCCTATGAAATGTATAAATACCACCAAATACCCCTATGGTGGGATGAAGAAGCAATATGACTTAGAGGATTGCGAGATAGATTGTGAAACATTGCTAATGTCCACATTGGAAGCAGCATGGCAATTAGTTTTAATTCAAGTATGCAAACACCTAAACCCAATTAAATAAGGGGAAGAAATCAAAAAGAAAAGAGGAAAAAAAGTAACCACATGAACATTCAAGACCTTCCACATAGAGAAATAGATGCATAATGAACATCTTTAGAAAATGTTAAGTAATAAGGTCAAAAAATGGTATTAATTGATTGCATGATTAAATATTTCAATTCAAATTAATAATAAATTAATGGATGTTGGATCTAAGTTTGTAGTGGCCAAATCGTGTGTTTACTCGGATAAGAACAATCCTCAATCTATGGATTTTATAATGGAAAGATAAAAAGGTATCTTAGTGTTATATATAAAGGCTAAAGGTTACTGATCTCATCACTACCCATTTAGATCATTCCTCGATTTGTTAATTCAATGAATTATAGATTCTAGCAACAATGATTCACGAATGGATTAGCTCCACATCGACCACAAGTTATTCATTATATTTGTGCTCCAAAGGATTATTTATTCTTTTACTTGACTTATAAGATGACATAAAAGTTTTGGAAGAGAGAACATGTTTGTCAACAAGGATTAGTCCTTTTGTGAAAATATGGTTCTTTGCGTTTGACCCTATTACCATCATCACTACAACTCTAGTGTAGGTGACAATGGAAGATCCCCTCATCCTTATTAGTGGTGTAAAGGTGATTGCACTATGTAGGGTTGTCATACCCATCGTTTGACACACCTATTTTACGCCGGCTGGAACCTTTTTCTTATGAATGTATTGAGGAGTTGTTGATGCTCGTATTCATCCATTTCACATCACTTGAAGAAATCTCACATTCATCAAGGCACTGGTCACACTCTCCAATGCACAAATGGGTCATTTTTTCAGACAGGGATATCCTCTACACATGCCACATGGAAGACCCTTGAGAATTTCACTTTTTAGGTTAATTGTTTTCTCCATTATGAGGACCAACCCACATGTGTGACCATTATGAGAGCCATGGGTTTTATGTGAGCACATAATCATGTAGAGGAGTCATTTAAGTGGCCTCCAACCTTGAATAAATGGCATGGCACTCATCTTAAGCAAATTTGATGATGTGGAAATGACATGGCACTCTCCGGGTTGAAGGGCTGGCTTTCAACGTCAAAGAGGTTCGAGGTTACCTTAGAGGTTTTGTCGCAGTCGGGTTTCCTCTAAGAGATAAAAACCCTCCACAATCCTCACTCTTATGGTTTTTCAAATACTAAAATACAGTTTTGGGTGTGGACGGGGAAGTTGAAAGGTGATTTGACTCCGTGTTGGTGGCATGGGGTGCAAATGTAATGAAGCAGAGACTACCCAACTAGATGTTTAACATTACATGACCATTTGTTCCATTTCGTCCCTCACTTGTTGTCATTCTATTTGAATTATTTGTCATGGAGGGAAGCAATGAATTCCTTGAACCACCTACTAGTGGACAAATCAGGTTGGTAATTCAATCTCATTATCCCCTCTCTAACACAGGGTGATAGGCTAGGTTTCTCTTGGTGTGGAAAACCCACAATGGTTGAGACTTCTTTTGTTGTCCTTAATTTCTTGTCTAGGTTTCCAATCAAATCACCCTTGAACCAATGCCACATTAGTGGGCATGGTTTTGGAAGGGTGAAACATATTATCAGGAAAGAGGCCAAAGGGGGCACACCCATATGAAACATGTTTTAGAGGAGATTGTTAGATGATATTAGGACCCGATGCCTAGGAAGAAATTGCTTTTGTAGAGGGAGAGGCTTCCACTCACAGAACCCCTCTCTTAAATACAACGGTATTGGTAGAATGGGAAAAATGGATTAGGGATACAAGGCATGTTGGGTTGTATAATATTCTTTCCAGGACTAGCCCACGTAGTTAACCGTGGGTTAGAGGGGGGAAGGTCACAAGGGGTTTGAGGGGCACCCGTAACCCCACTTTTAGGGGTCTAGGTCAGCGCCCCAGCAAATTTTGGTTTTGGATCCTATGTTAGGTTGGGCGGACCCACCTATGGTTTCCTGCATGATTTTCACACATGTTTTTGGACGCGATGGTTTTCGATCCATGATTTTGGACACGATGGTTTTCGGTCCATGGTATTGGATGCTTCGACGTGTATAAATATGTATTGTAACGTTGAAAGGAATATAATGAAAAATCAAGCTGGTAGTCCCGGTTTTGGGATCCAGGGGAAATTCTCTGTGTATATGTGTTTTATGTGTTATGCTCTCACATTGTTTATTTTATGTGTTTTAGAATTCGTATGAAGGTAATTTCTGTACGGGGTTAAAACCTACATATTACTCATACCTTCTACCATAACTTTACCATGAAGTATTCAAAGGCCCTTCTCTCTAATATGTCCAAACCTTTGATGCCACAGCATGGTCTTCTCTCCAGAGACCACTAGATTTTCTGCTCCACTTTCAGTAACCACAGAACTATTGCACCCATCAACAACAGTGCTACCCTGCAGCTTGTATAGAGTTCCAATATGAACTCCCTACATCAATACCAGTGCTCCCTAAACCATCTTAGAGGTATCCTTTTCGAACACTGTTTTTACACCTACATCATCCAACTTGTTTACAGAAATCAGATTTCTAGCTAATGTAGGAATATGCAGAACACCCGGAAGTGTTCTAACCCTTACACCTTGCAACTTCAAATTTACTTTTCCACAACCAACGATTCTAGCCTTCCTATCATCCCCTAAGAAGACATCACCACCATCATATTTCTCATACGTGAAGAACCACTCTCTATGGGGAGTGAATTTGAAAGGATGCACCTGACTCAATCAACCATGCATCATGATCTACATGTGTACTTGAAGAAGCCAAGTACACATCCCCATCTTCGTTTGAAGTGGTTTTCACCTCTACAGAAGGAGCATCATTAGATCCCTTTCCTTTATCATGAGCATTAGATTTACAGTCCCTTTTGTAGTGCCCTTCCTTTCCACATTTCCAGCACACCACCTTTACAGGTTTTCCTGGAGATTTAGATCTCTGACTCGATGACTTATTTTTGTTTCTGTTTTGGGACCATCCTCTTATAGACAAGGAATCACCATTCTGGCTCTCCATATTTTTCTGTCTCATCTCCTCTGTCAACAAGGATGAGACCATTTCATCAAAATTTAAGGCAGTTGCATTGCTACCTATTGCAATAAATAGACTATCCCACGAATCTAGTAGAGAACATAACGAACTGATGCATTTATCTTCATCTGAAATTTTAATATCAATAGATGCTAACTGACTTACCACAATGTTAAATGTGTTCAGATGCTCTGTCATCGAGTCTCCATCTTTCATCCTTAGGTTATACAGCTTTTTCTGTAGTAATAGTTTATTCACCAGAGACTTAGATTGGTACAAAGTCCTTAACTTGTCCAAGAAAGCCTTCATCGTAGCTTCCCCTGATACATTTAGCAATACTGAATCTGAGACACACAATTGTATTGTGCTCTTTGCC